>OY751560.1:5435953-5660953 GCA_963572285.1 Caenorhabditis drosophilae | reverse complement strand
ATCACAATTTTTCGACATTCTTTTTTCTTTGTTAACATAAATTTTCAGAAAATTTCGAGTTCTACAAGTTTTTGCTAACGAAAAAATTTGAAATCTTTTTCGCGCCTAAAATTGAAGCAAAAAAAAACAATTTTTAATCACAAATTTTTTACTCAAAAAAAAATCAATTCAACTTTTTTTCTCACAATTTTAAAACGCAACCAATTCTGATCCCAAAAAACCCGGTATTTAAATTTTACTAGCCGTCGTTTCGAAAATTAAAAGATATGTTTTTCGAGAGCGGGTTGTACGCTGGAGCGATATTACACCATGCGTAGTAAAATAAATTCGAAGCTAAACGTGCAATCAAATACTGCTACATACTATTAACTTTCTACAGAGAAAAAAAAAACGATTTTTCATTCATGCCTTCTCCATCGATGAAATTGTATCTGTACTTTTCAATGACGCTTGAGAGAAAGCCGAAGTCTGCAAATTGTTTGAAAAATCGTCAAAAATCAGTTTTGTATAATTTAAAAAAATTTTTTTTAACGATTCTGCACTTTTACTTCGGTGCATACATCGAACATTACGCGCAAAACACGTTTTTTTTGTTGTTGTTAAATTTTCGCACACTCACTCTTGACGAATCCATCGATGTTCTCGACTTTTGTTCCATTCCTTGAAATTGATTGATTCGTGATTGAACCAGACCACAATTGCTGTTTCTTATGTGCGCAACCGACGGGCGCGATTCGACATTTTTGTGTGTCGGCAAATTCTAATGAAGAAACATTTTTTTTTCAATTTTTTTTTCGAAAACACACTTTCAAACATTTCTCACCATTTCTTCGTGCGCATTTTTCAGCGCTTCATTGTATTCGCCAAATTCGTATTCAGAGTCTGACAATTTTGATGAATCTTCACCTTCGACTGCCGATGATGATTGATGCCGTGTTGCCATCGCAATTTTATTTGTCTTCTTCGTTTCGTTCATTCCGATGTCGATGCTTTTCGTTTTCCGATGTCCCTTTGCTGACTTCTCGTCATTTTCATGCGACTTCATTGGAGGTAATAATGGACATTTGAAGATTGGTCTCTTTTCTTCCTCTTCCGATTTCTCGTCATCCTTTTTGATTGTCAACGTCGATGGCTTTTTGATTGTTGTCACTAATGGTGACGGCTGTTGTCTTCGTGACAATTGTGGTGTCGATGGTAAATCTGTAAAAAATCCACCAACCGACGACTGTTGACTTATCGGTCTCGACGATCCCATAAGACCAAACGCTGATGATGTCAGCGATGATGTCGATCTGAGTTTTGGTCGCGATGCTGTTGAAAGTTGATCACTGACCATCGGTGAAAAGACACGTAGAGGGGTGTTCGGTGTTGAAAACAATAAGGTCGATGGTTGCATCGGACTGATCAGTTTTCGATTACGAGGTGGCGTCGCAAAAGCTTCATCTGAAAATTTTTTAGATTTTTTTATTTTGAAATTAAATATGTTTTGGTTGAAAAAAAACCGAAACTCTTACAATTTTTACTAATTTTCTCTTCATCCAAATGCGACTTGGATCTGACTATCAACGGTGACATCGTTTTCGAGGATGCTAAATTTTTAACGTTCGATTCTTGCATTACTCTTCGTACGACTGGCGATGGCGATGGCGGCGACGGCGACGACGATGACGACGGCGACAGTGCCATTTCTGTCAAATCTCGCATCGATGATCGATACAATCTCGACGTTGAAGTTTCTCGATGCCTTCCCGTGTCGGGCGCAGCCGACAGCGCTCGTATTTCTTCTTTTCGTGGCGGTTGTGGTGACGAGCAGACGAGCTGACGTTCGCCAACCCACGCCAGTCCATTAACACCAATACTGTCCAACTTTTTTAGTGGAATCGCCGAGAATGGTCGTCGCGTCGGTGTTGACGGCGTCGTCGTCGTCGCACTCGTTTTTTGAACTGCCGATGATGTTGCGGCCAACATGTATTCTTCCATTGTTGGCTGTGACGTTGGTTGCAATGTTGATGTTGTTGTTATTGGTGAAAGTTGTGTGGGTCTTGAAAATTTTGGCGACAATATCGGCTCATCTTTTTCCAACGGCGACAATTCCCACTCTCCAATCACATTGACTCCCCCCATTCGCTTCTTTTTCGTCTCCTCCTCGCCGTCGCCATGGTTTGAGGCGAATTCAAACTTCTTCCGATCGCGACATTTCACTTCGTTTCCGCCAATCAAAATTTTTAAATTTCTTGAAGACGGCGACGTTCCTTGCTCGAATTGTGCCATTGAACCGTTGAGTGCAGTCATGCTGTCAGACACTTTGCCATTGTTCCGACGTTCGTGCACACCTACTCGACGCAATCGAAAATTGTTGTTCATCTGAATACAACACTGTTTCAAAACGTGCAAAAGTCATTTCTTACTCGTTCCATCATTGTTTTGCTCATATCAAATGAATCCATATTGGATTCGTTGTTTTCTATTAGGTCATCCTCATTCTCTTTTTCAAATATTCCACTATTTCTTGCATTCTCCTTTTCTTCGGCAATTGTTCCAACATCCCAGCATGTCGCACGACGTTGCGCTTCCATCTGATTCCGTTTTGTTGTTCGCATTTTTCCCAGAGTCGCCGAAGTTGTTGACGACGTCGTCACACCTTCAACTGTGTTTCTTCTCGTCAAACTTTTACCTTTGAGTAGCATCGCTTCG
Organism: Caenorhabditis drosophilae; assembly: GCA_963572285.1. Lineage (NCBI taxonomy): Eukaryota > Metazoa > Nematoda > Chromadorea > Rhabditida > Rhabditidae > Caenorhabditis > Caenorhabditis drosophilae. Next base: position 5,658,259 of record OY751560.1, on the reverse strand, counting down.
ATTCGCTTCTTTTTACGCAAAGATGGTGGTGTTGCGTCACCGGATCCTTTTAGCGTTGTCACTGTGGTCGCCGTCGTTGATGACGTAGAATCATTGCGATCTTCCTCTTCGGATTTCTCACGTCTTTTCAACATTCGTTGCTCAAAACTATTTTGATCTGATTGAGACAAACGTCGCAACGAGCGACATGTGAGTGTTGACGTTTCTGACGACGATTTTTGCGATTTTTCTTGACAATCATTATTGATTGGCGATGTTTTGAGCGACAACTGGCTGTCTTTAGAAATTTGATGGCTTATTCCATTTTTTTTTTTTTTTTTGGGAAAATTTATTCAGTTTCTTACCATTAAACATATCTTTAGCTGAATTCGTGTTTCCTCGCTTTGCGTGAATACTTCTAGATTGTCTTGCAGACGACGTTGATCCAATTGATCCACATTTTGACTAAAAATTCTAAGAAGTTTTAATCTTCAACATGCAACTTTATACTAAAGAGAACTTGAAAAATATTGAAATTTATTTTTTGACATTTTTCTTTCATTTATCGTTACTTACTTCACTACCTGACAGTGTGTTTCGATTTCTCGACTTCACAATTGGTCTCGACGTTGGCGATTGTGGCAGATCAATATCGCTGCTGATTGTGTCAAGGATCACGTCACTTTTTGGACTTGAAAATACTGGAACACTGCCGCCACCACCACAACTGTTTCTTATTGTCGGCGCCGGTGACGATGGCGATGATGATTGGAAGAAACTCGTTATTGGCAATGATTTTAAGACGTGTGTTTTAGCCTAGAAATATTTTGGATTTTTTTCTCCTAATATATTGATTTTTTCCTTACGCGATCCGGGCTCGGACTTTTGTTTCGTTTTAAAAATTGATTCGAAACTCGATTTTTAAAGCCTTTCAATAGCGAATACGACGACGACGATCGTTTACCGCTGCTTTTCGGTTCGCGTTTGTTGCTCAACTTTTCGTGTGTCAAATCGGAATCGCGACGCGTTAGGATTCGGTGCGGCAATGATGATTTCGGCATGTTGAGCATGTTTTGATTCGAGCTCGATGATTGAACTTCAAACACCGGCTCTGGATCTGACGTGCTGCTGCATCTGAACGTTTTGGAGCTTTTCGTTGAAATTCGGAAAAAAATTTGGGAAGAGAAACCTCATGGTTGGCATTGCGCTTGTACTTCTTCCATAGTTATATTGTTGGGGCACTGAAATGCTTGAAACATAATGACTTTTCGGTAATCCGATTAAATTTGACTAAAATACACAAAAATTTAACACTTCCAATCTTTTTAGCTTTTCAAGTCAACCAACATTTATAATCAGCAGCTTCACCGCTGCCACTTGAATCTCCATATCTTCTTTTTTGGCTCTCAACGCTTCAGGAGTACATTTGATTCCCTGAAACCCTTTCTTTCGCGATTCAGTACCGCCGCCCATAAAATCGCCAAAAACTGAGCCGACAAGAACAACAGAAAGGTTGTCAACTGTCATTTTATGCACATCAGCGTATTTTGCAACCTGAAATTTGTTTTTCCTATGAAAAAATTTAAACAAAGAAAAAACATCTGCTTAACGGGTATTCAACAATTTGAAAAAAACTTATAAATAATTCCAAATAAAAAACAAGTTAATATTGATAACTTTTTTTAAATTTTCCTTTTTCTCACCCTTGAAAGACACCTCATAATATAGGCTAAAGTGCCAACATGAGCAGGAGGAAGATGTTGACGTGAGCCAATCGCATCGCATGTGAATAATTGAACCATTTCATTGTGAGTGATCTGGAAAAGCAAAATAAAACGAGAAAAAAAGAGAAGGAAAATTCGAAAACTTCAAATTGATCTAATCGCCGAGCCTGTCGAGCTTTTTCCATTAATTTTACACGAAAATCTGCCGAATTCAGTAGAATTGGCTTCAAATCTCTGAGGAATCGCTTCACCATTGTACAAATATCATAAACGGTGAAGTCGGCCGGAATCGCGCGCGCTCCTCGATAGACTTCCTGAACGTCGGCGCGATTTAGACGAACCGAATTGCCCTCTTTCCGAAAAAGCCCATCCAAATGAAGACCTTTTTCGATTATAATTTCAAACGCGTCACAGATAAATCGAGGAATTTCTTTTAAAGTTATTCGCGTCGAGCCATTTCCAACAGTTATATCCAATTCAATATTCCAGCTAAGAACCTGCGAAACAAAATAATTTTTCAACAAATAAAAAAATGAAAAATGCGAAAAAATAATTGAAAAACTTCGCCAAGTGTGAAGCGATGCCGTGTTATTCCGCCACTATATTCATAAGAACTCGAATTTTTTTTGCTTCCCGATGGGCATTTTGATATAATGCGGAAATCCGCACAACTCGTTGTCGCCTAAAATTTTTTTAAATTTTTCCGATTTATATTTACCACACTGTTGCATTCATTTCCTACCATTCAAGGCTATTTTCGGGTTGTTTGACTAATTTTCTGAAATTAAAAACCCAGATTTTCAATACCGAAAAAAAAAACTTTTAAGGGGTCTCGCCGCGATCTGTTTTTTTAATTCAAAATTAGCTAAAAATTAATGACTGTAAGCACACAAAATTCTGAAACCTCAACAATTCAAAAAAACATTGAAAAAAAAGGTCGGCGGGGGAAGAGGGCGTGGTGCAAAGATTCAAAACGAAAAAAAAAATGAAAATAAACAAATTTCCAAAATTCAAATCCCGCGCGTCTGCATTATTGCGTCAAACAACCCACCAATTCAGTGTTTGCGTATAAAACATTCAACTACCGTAATATTTATTTATTTATTTATTTTACAAATCAATAAAAAGCAATTGATTTAAATTGTTGCAGTACTTCCGCACATGAACAAATTTCCAAACATTCTAACTAAACTACAATGAGCTGGAAACACAACTGCTTGACAAAAAGGATTCGAGAAAATTATGGCTAAACATGCACAAAATTGATTATCACATTCCACTTGAGGTAATTGACAGGACGCATAACAAAAATCGTGAGCTGTACAACATTGATTCACTGAACAAGTTTTCTTTTCTTTTTTCAAATTCCCGCCTTTTTTCTTTTTGCGAAATTTTTTAGGCCGAAGAAAAGAAAATCTCACATTGAACTTGATCACAAAAAATCGATGACGTGTACGAGACGCTCGTTGAAACCGGGCCAGAGCCACAATTGTAAAGATCGAATGGGACCAATTGGGTGTCGACAAGTTTTGCGGTTAATTGAAATGTCGTCAAAATGACGAAAAAATGCATACAAAGTCTGTGACAAAAAACTTTTTTTTTTGGAAAACAGGGAAGACGCAGTTTTGAGCAAGCAAATAACGATTTTCAATGAATTTTTTGGAGTTTCAAGTGTCATTCAACTTATTCCCCCCCCCCCCCCCTTCCTCTCCTTCCATTACCAATCGATTTTTTGGGAAAAATCAATGTTTTCAGTAAAATTTTTTTTTAAAAACCATTCCTTTAAAGGCGCATGGCGCTTTAGCAAAACTTGCTTCTCGACACGTTTCAAATTCTTAAAGAAAAAAAGTTTTTAACAACATTTTCTCACGTTTTTTTTCTAACGCCGAAATCTGAGATTTTCAGTTGTGGGAAATGATGATCCAAAAATAAATAGTTAAAGGCGCATACTATTTCACTGTGAGTGTTTCTTGCCACGAAATTATTCTTCAATTTTGCTTGCTTTTTTTTTGGTTTAAATCTATATTTCTCGCGCCTTTTTTTCAAGCACAGAAGACCGCGAAAAAATTCAACAGAAAAATTAAAAAAAAAAAACAAAAAAACCGTTAAAAATCAAAGATTGGTCTCGCCACGATCTATTTTCGAAACTGGAAAAAAATGATGATAATTCACACAAAACTACATAAAACCTTTTCAAAAACCAAAAATGAACAATTTTTTATTGATTCCAGTCGAAAACCATCATAACCATCATTTTAAAGGCGCATGCTACTTTTTTTTGTAAAATTCAAAAAAAAAACTAAAAAAAAAAAAGTAAACAAAACAAAACAAAAAACTGTGACCATTTTAATCCGATTTTGTTCGAAAAAAAAAAATTTTTTTTTTAATTTTTCCCCTCTTTCCCCCCCCCCCCCTCTCATCTTCTCGGCTCCTCCCCCTTTTTACTGTTTTTTGTTCCAAATTTTCTCCCCAAATTTTCTCAAACATCAATTTGCACACGCAATGCACACATGTTTGTTGGTTTCGCTAAAATTCATTCAAAACATTCACGGCTCTTTTTCCCACCACCACCATCACCCCACACACACATGTTTCGATTTCAGAGATCTTTCAATTTGGACCCGTCGGCCGTCCGTCCGTATGATGGCAGGGGCGGTGGGAGGAGAAAAGCATCAGAAAAAATAAATAAGAAAAAAAAAGTGGGCGGGGTTTGAGAGTAATGGAGAAAAGAAGCAGGAAAAGGGGGGGGGGGAGGGAATGTGGAGGGTAGAAAGGATCGCACATTTCTTCTTCTTCTTCTTCCTCCTCTCCTTTTTTTTCTTGTTGATTGATAAAGAAGAAGAAGAAGCTTTTCCAATATTAAAAATCAATAAAATTTTCAGCCGCCTTCTTCACCTGAATGGACAAACCAAACCATTGATTGAAGCCCGTTGCCTGCAGAAAAATATGCGAATCGTCGGCTGGTCTCATTTTTTGATCATCCTCATCTCTGATCACATCGTCGACTCGTTGAAGTTGGTTTCTTCCCCTAAAATTCTTCTCCTCGCCGCTTTTTTTCCTGAAAATTTTTTGTTTTTTTTTTCCCCTCCTCGCCACGTTTTCAGTGTTTCTTGATTGCTTCTATTCTTCGTCTTTTCTTCTTTTTATTTCTTCACAATAATAGAAATCGCCGACGTCGCCGTCGTTTTTGAATTCGAAAAATTAAAAATAAAAAAACGCGCGCGGATAACAAAAAAAAAGAAAGAAGAAATGTTAAGCCGATTTTGCTCCCCTTCCCCTTTCTTTTTCTCTCTCAACAAAAAATTTGAGCTTCATCTCCCTCAGGTACAATAGGATGGCTACTTAATCAGATTTTGGGGGAGAAGCTGAAAGGAAAAAAAAAAGGTCTTCTCTCCTCCTCGACAACTACAAAATTTCCATTTTTCAATTCTTTACACACACTCGAAACTCATCCTTCTCTTCTTCTTCTTCTTCTTTCTTCATTTCAGCTTCTCCTTCCACAACTTCGGGCTTCTTCTCAATTTCAATTCATTCGCTCTAAACTTCTTCCCCCTTCCTCCTCACCCCGTCTCGTCTAATGATTCCATTTGTTTCGTGCCTCGATTGGTGGTGGTGTTGTGCACTTACCGAAGAATGGAGAGGCACACACAGACACAGAGAACGAATAAAGAGAGAGAGAGAGAGAGAGAGATAGAGAGAGAGAGAGAGAGAGAGAGAGAGAGAGAGAGAGAGAGAGAGAGAAAACGAGCATTTCATTTCCTTTTCTTGTAAACAATAATTGTTTATTTTAAGTCATCATTTCTTCTTCCAACAAAATGTATAAAAGAATAAAAATTGTGCTCTTCTCATGTTCCTCCTCCCTCTCTTTTTTTTTATTTTTATCTTCCGATTACAGCTTCACCTTTCTCTCTCTCTCTCTCTGTCTCTCTTTCTCTCTCTGTCTTTCTCTCTCTCTCTCTGTCTCTCTCTCTTTCTCTGTCCCTCTGTATGTCTCTCTCTCTCTCTCTCTCTCTCTCTCTCCTTCTGAAGAGAACAAAATAATTGATATGACGTGGCAAGCTGAGAGCCCGGATAAGAACCAAAAAAAAAAAAAAAAAGCTGACCATTTTCTTCAATGCGACGACGACGACGACGACGATGACAGCGGCAGCAGCAGCGGCAGCGACAGCGACGACGTCTCGCTGAGAAATAAATCCCAGAGGACTAATTTTTGTGAGGAAGAAACTCAATGTCTTTTCTTCACCTTTTCCAAAGACTTTTCGAGTTTTCTTGTTTTCTTTTGTGCCTGGGGAGAGCAGGTCTAGAAATTATTATTCTCAAACGTTACTGTCAAATCAAGGGGACACTAAAACCAGGGCTGACGTAAAAGCGTTGTGTTGTTAACAATTTTGGCATTGAGAAAAATAAGAGATTTTTGACTTTTTAAAATCGATTTTTTCACAATTTTTTTCACTAAAAATGATGAATATTGAAGAAAAAAATCCCAAAAAGTTTGTCAGAAAAATTATATCAAAACAAACGTTCAAAGGGACAGGTGATACTAAACTCGGGGGGCAGATGTAATAGCGTATCATTGTTTGATAGAATTGGAAAATTGAACAAAATTTGAAATAAAAAAAACAGAAAATCTTGAAAAAATTAAGCGATTTTTCAATTTTTGAATTTTAAATCTTTAAACTGCGTATCAAAAGTACCGATGCTCAGTGAAATGTTTTAAGTAACAAGAAAACAAAAAAAATTTGTGTTTTTTTTTAAAAAATGAAAAAAAAATTGGAAAAAGTAATTCTCACCCTAAATTGATTTCAGATGTTTCTCGTGCGCCTCCTACGAGTATCGCGTTCTGTTTGACAAAGACACAAGTTTGAGCCGCAAGGTTCGCGTTCCGAAGTTCGATCGTCTCTGCGATTTGGAAGATATGGTTCAAGGTTTTGCGCCCGTCGAATCGTGCCATTCGACTTGTGTCACAATTTTCGAGCCGCAATATTTTGGCGGACTGCAATCACTTCAGCGACCTTATTTATACATTCGCGGATGCGCTGATCACATTTTTTCGGCGATGAAAGAGCGTCCGATTGAGGTCTGCCCAATTCATTTTTGATTTAGTTTTTTTTTGTTGCTGAAATTCGATTTTAAAATCTTGCGCGAAAAAAAAAGTGTGCCAGGCGCCGGTTTAAAACTGCATGCGCAGATTGCAAAATTGAATTTTTTGTTTTCGGGGTTTTTTTAGCTGAGAAAATTATCGATTTTTCAAAGTTTCAAAATATATTTCTTCACTTAAATTTAAAAATTTTTTTTTTCGTGCGCACATTTTGCAAATTAATCTCCGCCCATTTTTACACGCCGCGGTCTATAAATCCACAGCCCATTTTGATGCTGCTTTTAATCGATCGTTGCACAATATAACCGATGTTGGGATTTGCAAAAATATTGATTTTCATCCCACATTTTGGTTCGAAACGTATAATTTCTGATAGAAAAAAAAGGTATATAAAGTGCGTTGCGTCAAAAGCGTAAAAATTAGATATCTAAGTCTCTTAACCCTTCAAATCTATTTTGCCGTCAACAAAATATCAAAACTGCTACGCAAACACGCGACGCATTCGAGTTGTCTAAGTCTCTTAACCCTTCAAATCTATTTTGTCCCCAACAAAATATCAAAACTGCTACGCAAACACGCGACGCGTTCGAGTTGTCTAAGTCTCTTAACCCTTCAAATCTATTTTGTCCCCAACAAAATATCAAAACTGCTACGCAAACACGCGACGCATTCGAGTTGTCTAAGTCTCTTAACCCTTCAAATCTATTTTGCCCTCAACAAAATATCAAAACTGCTACGCAAACACGCGACGCGTTCGAGTTGTCTAAGTCTCTTAACCCTTCAAATCTATTTTGTCCCCAACAAAATATCAAAACTGCTACGCAAACACGCGACGCGTTCGAGTTGTCTAAGTCTCTTAACCCTTCAAATCTATTTTGTCCCCAACAAAATATCAAAACTGCTACGCAAACACGCGACGCGTTCGAGTTGTCTAAGTCTCTTAACCCTTCAAATCTATTTTGTCCCCAACAAAATATCAAAACTGCTACGCAAACACGCGACGCGTTCGAGTTGTCTAAGTCTCTTAACCCTTCAAATCTATTTTGTCCCCAACAAAATATCAAAACTGCTACGCAAACACGCGACGCGTTCGAGTTGTCTAAGTCTCTTAACCCTTCAAATCTATTTTGTCCCCAACAAAATATCAAAACTGCTACGCAAACACGCGACGCATTCGAGTTGTCTAAGTCTCTTAACCCTTCAAATCTATTTTGCCGTCAACAAAATATCAAAACTGCTACGCAAACACGCGACGCATTCGAGTTGTCTAAGTCTCTTAACCCTTCAAATCTATTTTGTCCCCAACAAAATATCAAAACTGCTACGCAAACACGCGACGCGTTCGAGTTGTCTAAGTCTCTTAACCCTTCAAATCTATTTTGTCCCCAACAAAATATCAAAACTGCTACGCAAACACGCGACGCGTTCGAGTTGTCTAAGTCTCTTAACCCTTCAAATCTATTTTGTCCCCAACAAAATATCAAAACTGCTACGCAAACACGCGACGCATTCGAGTTGTCTAAGTCTCTTAACCCTTCAAATCTATTTTGCCCTCAACAAAATATCAAAACTGCTACGCAAACACGCGACGCGTTCGAGTTGTCTAAGTCTCTTAACCCTTCAAATCTATTTTGTCCCCAACAAAATATCAAAACTGCTACGCAAACACGCGACGCGTTCGAGTTGTCTAAGTCTCTTAACCCTTCAAATCTATTTTGTCCCCAACAAAATATCAAAACTGCTACGCAAACACGCGACGCATTCGAGTTGTCTAAGTCTCTTAACCCTTCAAATCTATTTTGCCCTCAACAAAATATCAAAACTGCTACGCAAACACGCGACGCGTTCGAGTTGTCTAAGTCTCTTAACCCTTCAAATCTATTTTGTCCCCAACAAAATATCAAAACTGCTACGCAAACACGCGACGCGTTCGAGTTGTCTAAGTCTCTTAACCCTTCAAATCTATTTTGTCCCCAACAAAATATCAAAACTGCTACGCAAACACGCGACGCGTTCGAGTTGTCTAAGTCTCTTAACCCTTCAAATCTATTTTGTCCCCAACAAAATATCAAAACTGCTACGCAAACACGCGACGCATTCGAGTTGTCTAAGTCTCTTAACCCTTCAAATCTATTTTGCCCTCAACAAAATATCAAAACTGCTACGCAAACACGCGACGCGTTCGAGTTGTCTAAGTCTCTTAACCCTTCAAATCTATTTTGTCCCCAACAAAATATCAAAACTGCTACGCAAACACGCGACGCGTTCGAGTTGTCTAAGTCTCTTAACCCTTCAAATCTATTTTGTCCCCAACAAAATATCAAAACTGCTACGCAAACACGCGACGCGTTCGAGTTGTCTAAGTCTCTTAAGCCTTCAAATCTATTTTGCCCTCAACAAAATATCAAAACTGCTACGCAAACACGCGACGCGTTCGAGTTGTCTAAGTCTCTTAAGCCTTCAAATCTATTTTGTCCCCAACAAAATATCAAAACTGCTACGCAAACACGCGACGCGTTCGAGTTGTCTAAGTCTCTTAAGCCTTCAAATCTATTTTGTCCCCAACAAAATATCAAAACTGCTACGCAAACACGCGACGCGTTCGAGTTGTCTAAGTCTCTTAACCCTTCAAATCTATTTTGCCCTCAACAAAATATCAAAACTGCTACGCAAACACGCGACGCGTTCGAGTTGTCTAAGTCTCTTAAGCCTTCAAATCTATTTTGCCCTCAACAAAATATCAAAACTGCTACGCAAACACGCGACGCGTTCGAGTTGTCTAAGTCTCTTAAGCCTTCAAATCTATTTTGTCCCCAACAAAATATCAAAACTGCTACGCAAACACGCGACGCGTTCGAGTTGTCTAAGTCTCTTAACCCTTCAAATCTATTTTGCCCTCAACAAAATATCAAAACTGCTACGCAAACACGCGACGCGTTCGAGTTGTCTAAGTCTCTTAAGCCTTCAAATCTATTTTGCCCTCAACAAAATATCAAAACTGCTACGCAAACACGCGACGCGTTCGAGTTGTCTAAGTCTCTTAAGCCTTCAAATCTATTTTGTCCCCAACAAAATATCAAAACTGCTACGCAAACACGCGACGCGTTCGAGTTGTCTAAGTCTCTTAAGCCTTCAAATCTATTTTGCCCTCAACAAAATATCAAAACTGCTACGCAAACACGCGACGCGTTCGAGTTGTCTAAGTCTCTTAAGCCTTCAAATCTATTTTGCCCTCAACAAAATATCAAAACTGCTACGCAAACACGCGACGCATTCGAGTTGTCTAAGTCTCTTAACCCTTCAAATCTATTTTGCCCTCAACAAAATATCAAAACTGCTACGCAAACACGCGACGCGTTCGAGTTGTCTAAGTCTCTTAACCCTTCAAATCTATTTTGCCCTCAACAAAATATCAAAACTGCTACGCAAACACGCGACGCGTTCGAGTTGTCTAAGTCTCTTAAGCCTTCAAATCTATTTTGCCCTCAACAAAATATCAAAACTGCTACGCAAACACGCGACGCGTTCGAGTTGTCTAAGTCTCTTAAGCCTTCAAATCTATTTTGTCCCCAACAAAATATCAAAACTGCTACGCAAACACGCGACGCGTTCGAGTTGTCTAAGTCTCTTAAGCCTTCAAATCTATTTTGCCCTCAACAAAATATCAAAACTGCTACGCAAACACGCGACGCGTTCGAGTTGTCTAAGTCTCTTAACCCTTCAAATCTATTTTGCCCTCAACAAAATATCAAAACTGCTACGCAAACACGCGACGCGTTCGAGTTGTCTAAGTCTCTTAAGCCTTCAAATCTATTTTGTCCCCAACAAAATATCAAAACTGCTACGCAAACACGCGACGCGTTCGAGTTGTCTAAGTCTCTTAAGCCTTCAAATCTATTTTGCCCTCAACAAAATATCAAAACTGCTACGCAAACACGCGACGCGTTCGAGTTGTCTAAGTCTCTTAAGCCTTCAAATCTATTTTGCCCTCAACAAAATATCAAAACTGCTACGCAAACACGCGACGCGTTCGAGTTGTCTAAGTCTCTTAACCCTTCAAATCTATTTTGCCCTCAACAAAATATCAAAACTGCTACGCAAACACGCGACGCGTTCGAGTTGTCTAAGTCTCTTAAGCCTTCAAATCTATTTTGCCCTCAACAAAATATCAAAACTGCTACGCAAACACGCGACGCGTTCGAGTTGTCTAAGTCTCTTAAGCCTTCAAATCTATTTTGTCCCCAACAAAATATCAAAACTGCTACGCAAACACGCGACGCGTTCGAGTTGTCTAAGTCTCTTAAGCCTTCAAATCTATTTTGCCCTCAACAAAATATCAAAACTGCTACGCAAACACGCGACGCGTTCGAGTTGTCTAAGTCTCTTAACCCTTCAAATCTATTTTGCCCTCAACAAAATATCAAAACTGCTACGCAAACACGCGACGCGTTCGAGTTGTCTAAGTCTCTTAAGCCTTCAAATCTATTTTGTCCCCAACAAAATATCAAAACTGCTACGCAAACACGCGACGCGTTCGAGTTGTCTAAGTCTCTTAAGCCTTCAAATCTATTTTGCCCTCAACAAAATATCAAAACTGCTACGCAAACACGCGACGCATTCGAGTTGTCTAAGTCTCTTAACCCTTCAAATCTATTTTGCCCTCAACAAAATATCAAAACTGCTACGCAAACACGCGACGCGTTCGAGTTGTCTAAGTCTCTTAACCCTTCAAATCTATTTTGCCCTCAACAAAATATCAAAACTGCTACGCAAACACGCGACGCGTTCGAGTTGTCTAAGTCTCTTAAGCCTTCAAATCTATTTTGTCCCCAACAAAATATCAAAACTGCTACGCAAACACGCGACGCGTTCGAGTTGTCTAAGTCTCTTAAGCCTTCAAATCTATTTTGCCCTCAACAAAATATCAAAACTGCTACGCAAACACGCGACGCGTTCGAGTTGTCTAAGTCTCTTAAGCCTTCAAATCTATTTTGCCCTCAACAAAATATCAAAACTGCTACGCAAACACGCGACGCGTTCGAGTTGTCTAAGTCTCTTAACCCTTCAAATCTATTTTGCCCTCAACAAAATATCAAAACTGCTACGCAAACACGCGACGCGTTCGAGTTGTCTAAGTCTCTTAAGCCTTCAAATCTATTTTGCCCTCAACAAAATATCAAAACTGCTACGCAAACACGCGACGCGTTCGAGTTGTCTAAGTCTCTTAAGCCTTCAAATCTATTTTGTCCCCAACAAAATATCAAAACTGCTACGCAAACACGCGACGCGTTCGAGTTGTCTAAGTCTCTTAAGCCTTCAAATCTATTTTGCCCTCAACAAAATATCAAAACTGCTACGCAAACACGCGACGCGTTCGAGTTGTCTAAGTCTCTTAACCCTTCAAATCTATTTTGCCCTCAACAAAATATCAAAACTGCTACGCAAACACGCGACGCGTTCGAGTTGTCTAAGTCTCTTAAGCCTTCAAATCTATTTTGTCCCCAACAAAATATCAAAACTGCTACGCAAACACGCGACGCGTTCGAGTTGTCTAAGTCTCTTAAGCCTTCAAATCTATTTTGCCCTCAACAAAATATCAAAACTGCTACGCAAACACGCGACGCGTTCGAGTTGTCTAAGTCTCTTAAGCCTTCAAATCTATTTTGCCCTCAACAAAATATCAAAACTGCTACGCAAACACGCGACGCATTCGAGTTGTCTAAGTCTCTTAACCCTTCAAATCTATTTTGCCCTCAACAAAATATCAAAACTGCTACGCAAACACGCGACGCGTTCGAGTTGTCTAAGTCTCTTAACCCTTCAAATCTATTTTGCCCTCAACAAAATATCAAAACTGCTACGCAAACACGCGACGCGTTCGAGTTGTCTAAGTCTCTTAAGCCTTCAAATCTATTTTGCCCTCAACAAAATATCAAAACTGCTACGCAAACACGCGACGCGTTCGAGTTGTCTAAGTCTCTTAAGCCTTCAAATCTATTTTGTCCCCAACAAAATATCAAAACTGCTACGCAAACACGCGACGCGTTCGAGTTGTCTAAGTCTCTTAAGCCTTCAAATCTATTTTGCCCTCAACAAAATATCAAAACTGCTACGCAAACACGCGACGCGTTCGAGTTGTCTAAGTCTCTTAACCCTTCAAATCTATTTTGCCCTCAACAAAATATCAAAACTGCTACGCAAACACGCGACGCGTTCGAGTTGTCTAAGTCTCTTAAGCCTTCAAATCTATTTTGCCCTCAACAAAATATCAAAACTGCTACGCAAACACGCGACGCGTTCGAGTTGTCTAAGTCTCTTAACCCTTCAAATCTATTTTGTCCCCAACAAAATATCAAAACTGCTACGCAAACACGCGACGCGTTCGAGTTGTCTAAGTCTCTTAACCCTTCAAATCTATTTTGTCCCCAACAAAATATCAAAACTGCTACGCAAACACGCGACGCATTCGAGTTGTCTAAGTCTCTTAACCCTTCAAATCTATTTTGCCCTCAACAAAATATCAAAACTGCTACGCAAACACGCGACGCGTTCGAGTTGTCTAAGTCTCTTAACCCTTCAAATCTATTTTGTCCCCAACAAAATATCAAAACTGCTACGCAAACACGCGACGCGTTCGAGTTGTCTAAGTCTCTTAACCCTTCAAATCTATTTTGTCCCCAACAAAATATCAAAACTGCTACGCAAACACGCGACGCGTTCGAGTTGTCTAAGTCTCTTAAGCCTTCAAATCTATTTTGCCCTCAACAAAATATCAAAACTGCTACGCAAACACGCGACGCGTTCGAGTTGTCTAAGTCTCTTAAGCCTTCAAATCTATTTTGTCCCCAACAAAATATCAAAACTGCTACGCAAACACGCGACGCGTTCGAGTTGTCTAAGTCTCTTAAGCCTTCAAATCTATTTTGTCCCCAACAAAATATCAAAACTGCTACGCAAACACGCGACGCGTTCGAGTTGTCTAAGTCTCTTAACCCTTCAAATCTATTTTGCCCTCAACAAAATATCAAAACTGCTACGCAAACACGCGACGCGTTCGAGTTGTCTAAGTCTCTTAAGCCTTCAAATCTATTTTGCCCTCAACAAAATATCAAAACTGCTACGCAAACACGCGACGCGTTCGAGTTGTCTAAGTCTCTTAAGCCTTCAAATCTATTTTGTCCCCAACAAAATATCAAAACTGCTACGCAAACACGCGACGCGTTCGAGTTGTCTAAGTCTCTTAACCCTTCAAATCTATTTTGCCCTCAACAAAATATCAAAACTGCTACGCAAACACGCGACGCGTTCGAGTTGTCTAAGTCTCTTAAGCCTTCAAATCTATTTTGCCCTCAACAAAATATCAAAACTGCTACGCAAACACGCGACGCGTTCGAGTTGTCTAAGTCTCTTAAGCCTTCAAATCTATTTTGTCCCCAACAAAATATCAAAACTGCTACGCAAACACGCGACGCGTTCGAGTTGTCTAAGTCTCTTAAGCCTTCAAATCTATTTTGCCCTCAACAAAATATCAAAACTGCTACGCAAACACGCGACGCGTTCTAGTTGTCTAAGTCTCTTAACCCTTCAAATCTATTTTGCCCTCAACAAAATATCAAAACTGCTACGCAAACACGCGACGCATTCGAGTTGTCTAAGTCTCTTAACCCTTCAAATCTATTTTGCCCTCAACAAAATATCAAAACTGCTACGCAAACACGCGACGCGTTCGAGTTGTCTAAGTCTCTTAACCCTTCAAATCTATTTTGCCCTCAACAAAATATCAAAACTGCTACGCAAACACGCGACGCATTCGAGTTGTCTAAGTCTCTTAACCCTTCAAATCTATTTTGCCCTCAACAAAATATCAAAACTGCTACGCAAACACGCGACGCGTTCGAGTTGTCTAAGTCTCTTAACCCTTCAAATCTATTTTGCCCTCAACAAAATATCAAAACTGCTACGCAAACACGCGACGCGTTCGAGTTGTCTAAGTCTCTTAAGCCTTCAAATCTATTTTGCCCTCAACAAAATATCAAAACTGCTACGCAAACACGCGACGCGTTCGAGTTGTCTAAGTCTCTTAAGCCTTCAAATCTATTTTGTCCCCAACAAAATATCAAAACTGCTACGCAAACACGCGACGCGTTCGAGTTGTCTAAGTCTCTTAAGCCTTCAAATCTATTTTGCCCTCAACAAAATATCAAAACTGCTACGCAAACACGCGACGCGTTCGAGTTGTCTAAGTCTCTTAACCCTTCAAATCTATTTTGCCCTCAACAAAATATCAAAACTGCTACGCAAACACGCGACGCGTTCGAGTTGTCTAAGTCTCTTAAGCCTTCAAATCTATTTTGTCCCCAACAAAATATCAAAACTGCTACGCAAACACGCGACGCGTTCGAGTTGTCTAAGTCTCTTAAGCCTTCAAATCTATTTTGCCCTCAACAAAATATCAAAACTGCTACGCAAACACGCGACGCGTTCGAGTTGTCTAAGTCTCTTAACCCTTCAAATCTATTTTGCCCTCAACAAAATATCAAAACTGCTACGCAAACACGCGACGCGTTCGAGTTGTCTAAGTCCGTTTAAAAAAAAGACGAACAAAAATGCTGTTACAGGTCGAATTTTTGCATCGATCACCAATTTGTGTCAAACTTCAATTGTCGCAAATTTATCCGCAAGTGCAGGCGAACGAAATTGTGCAAGTTTGCTCGTGCGACAAAGACGGCTGCAATTTCAGCTCGAGCAATTCGGCCGGAGCATCGTCGTTCGTCTCATTTCTAGTGATGCTCATCGTTCTTTCATTGTCGCTCCCTCTTGTGATATTTTGAGTTTTCAGAAAAAAAAACATTTTTTTTTCTCAATTTGTTGAAAAATGTATTTCTGTTTTTTTTCCTGTTCAATAGAGCGTACATTCCTTTTTTATTTAATATTTGTTTTTAATCCGAGTCCCCGTGAATTTTTTCTGCCTTTTTTGCCATTTCATTTTATTTTTGTTGTATTTAAAGAAAAATCGTATAAATTTCTTGTTCAAAATTTCCAATGAAAACGCGCTCTAATGTTAACATCTCAAAGCTTTCAGACATTTTGTATTTTTAGACTTTTCGACAAATTTTCAAAACATTAGGAAAACTAGAAATTCTGCCAACTTCAAAATTCGAACTTTTGACCTCTTGTTTCCAAAAAAAAAAGAATCTAAAAACCCTAAAATGTTCAGATTTTCAGATTAATTAAAAGTCATTAATTTAATAAATCAAAATTCAAAAAATAATAATCTGAGCTCAAGTTTACACACGTTTTGAGAATCGGAAGAGAATACAACGAAAGGAGGGGGGGGGGGGGGTTCCCTTTTCTTTTCTTTTCTCTCTTTTAATTTTCATTCTCTCATTCATCTCCCTCTCTATGTTTCTTCTCTCTCTCTCTCTCTCCCTCTCCCTCTCTTTGGAATGGCTCATGTCTGGAAAAGTGAAAGCAGATGCTTAAGAGCTCACACAAATTTACATTCACATATACACATCGATTGTGTGTCAGGCTCTCACCCTCTCTGCGTCTCTGCACTTTTCATCTTTCTTTTTCTTTTTTTTTTAAAGAAAACGTAGAAGCGAGAGGGGGAGGAGAGAGAGAGAGAAAAAGAGAAAAATGAGAGAAGAATAAGCCACGAAAATGTTTTTCTTACTCATTTTTCATCGTTTTTCTTTAAATATTCATTAACCTTTTTCGATTGCTTCACCCCGCCCCCCCCCCCGTTAGAAAAGCTCAAAAAAAGATATTTTTTCTTGTTTTTCAAGGAAAAATCTGTCTTTTTACTTTCTCACCGCCCTCTCCCTCTCTCTCTCTCTCTTTTTTGGCTTGGCTCATTACGTTTTTCCCCCATTTTTTTTCTCGTCACCCGAGCCGTCTTTTAACAAATAAAATATACAAATTTTTTGTCAATTTGCCAAACGAGAAAAAAAAATCCATTTTTATTCTCTTTTTTCCCCTTCTTTTCAGCTCTTTCAAACGAGAAATGTGGTCGAATGGTGGCGGTGGCGGCGGCGGCGGTGGCAGCGGCTCGTTGGCGCCAGCGCAAAGCGACGATCTTGGCCCGCCACCAATGACGTCATCATCGACAGCTTTACAGAATGGCGCCGCCGCTGCTGTCGCGCCAATTGTCGCCAATGAAATGCAGCAAATTATTGATGAAATGCGTAATGAGAAGAGACAAAAGCGCGAAAGAAAAAATTCCGTTGTTGCAGGTCTTCAAGATTTTGATTCAATACGTTTTGCCACTTATCGAGCCGCGTGTAAACTCCGCTTCATTCAACAAAAAACCAAAGTTCATCTCGTTGACATTTGGAATATGATTGAAGCTTTTCGTGAGAATGGTCTTAACGCGCTCCCGTTGCATACTGTAGTAAGGATTACTGTCGATCGCTTTTTTATTGCCAAAGCATTTCTTTGTTTTAGATCAAAACGTCACGCGCTGAACTTCTTCTCACCACTGTTTTTCATAATTTGAATAAGCGTTTAGTCGCCGCCCAACATGTTGACACTGATGTCTCAATTTCACTACTTTTGGCATTTTTATTAGGAACCTATGATAAGTGAGTGAAATAGAATTGTTTTTTTTGAGAGGTTTGATTTGACACTATTCTAGACAAAACACCGGACGTCTCACGGTTTTCTCCATCAAAATCGCGTTGGCCACACTGTGCGCCGGAAAATTAGTGGACAAATTGAGATGTGAGACGATTTTTGCTTCTTTCTTCTTCTCGCCACATTTTCAGACATTTTCAGACATTTTTTCACAAATCGCCGACGCAAATGGTTTAATGGATCATACGAAATTTATCGATTTTTTGCAACAGGTTCGCATTTTCTTCTGTTTGTTTTTTTTTTTTTTTTTTTGAATCGAGACGTGAAGTGTTCGAGTTCGCCACGTCGCAAAACTTTTTTTTTTCTAAACTTTTAACGTTTGGAGCCGAGGAATGGAATGAATTTCTTCTTCACGTTCCGCCACTTCTTTTTAGGTCCTCGCCTTAACAACGGCGGTTTTCGAGGCGCCAACGTTCGGATTCTCCGAAGCGGCCGCTTCGCAATGCTTTCACAAAGATGAAAAAGTCACGTTGAACGTTTTTCTGGACACAATTCTCACCGATCCGTGTCCGCCGTGCATCATGTGGCTTCCGCTGCTGCACAGGTTTTGGTTTTGTTGGAATGGCGCCGCCGGCGTTGACGATTCCTTCAATTTTATGTTTCGTGCAACCAAACCTTTTTCCAGAATGGCCGCTGTTCACAGCGTTTATCATCCGGTCGTGTGCGACGCGTGTCAAGTTCGATCTTTTACCGGTTTTCGATACAAATGTCAGCGATGCCCCAACTATCAGCTGTGCCAAAGCTGCTTTTGGAGAGGAAGAACAAGTCAGAATCATTCAAATGAGCATGAAATGAAAGAATATTCGAGCTACGTGAGTAAAAAATTTTAATGCTTTTCATAAATATACAGTACTGGCCATAAATATAAACAATATTTGAGAAAATTTGAAAATTTCAGACGTCTTTTAATACGGTAAAAGACGTCTGAAAATGAATAATAAATTCACTTTTTCAAAACGATCGGGGTTACCTGTGATAAAAGTTGTTCTCAAAAAACCAATATTGTGCATATTTATGGCCAGTGCTGTAGATCCAAGCATTTTTTCGCGAGTTTATGGGGAAAACATTTTTGTTAAAGAAAATCTGTAAATGCCAATCGATTCAGAATACTAAAAAACCTCCCGAAACAAATTTTTATTAGATTTGGTGTAGAATGGTCTCCGAACAGTAAAAAAAATGGTATTTTCAAAAGTGTAGATTCACAAAAAATTTCCTTTTTTTATTTCCCCAAAAATTTAAAATTTTTTTCGCAATTTTTATTTATTTTTTTCAATTTTTTCGCAGTTAATTTTTGTTTTATTTCATATTTAAACTTATTTTCAGTTTAAATGTTTAATTTTTCATTTCAGTTTTTAGTTAAAAGTAAGAAAAATCGATAAAAATCAACTTTGGTAAAAAAAAAGAAAAAATCATCTGAAAATTTAGTTGAAATTGCTAAATAATTAATTAATTTAAACTTAAATCTGAAATGAAAAAAAATTAAACATTTAAACTGAAAATAAGTTTAAATATTAAAAAAAACCAAAATTAATTGCAAAAAAATTGTAAAAAAATGAACATTTTTGGTGGATTTATACATTTGAAAAGACCATTTTTTTATTTTTTTTTAATCGTTCGGGGACCATTCTACACCAAATCTAATAAAAGTTAGTTTCGGGGGATTTTTTAGTATTCTGAATCGATTGGCATTTACAGATTTTCTTTAAAAAATTTTTTTTCCTCCTGAACTCGCAAAAAAATGCTTTTAAGTTCGAGGTCGAAGCATGACCGAATAATTTTTCTGGATTTCTTAAATTGAAAATTTTGAATCGAGAGGTCAAAAGTTCGAGGTCGAAGCGTGACCGAATAATTTTTCTGGATTTCTTAAATTGAAAATTTTGAATCGAGAGGTCAAAAGTTCGAGGTCGAAGCGTGACCGAATAATTTTTCTGGATTTCTTAAATTGAAAATTTTGAATCGAGAGGTCAAAAGTTCGAGGTCGAAGCATGACCGAATAATTTTTCTGGATTTCTTAAATTGAAAATTTTGAATCGAGAGGTCAAAAGTTCGAGGTCGAAGCGTGACCGAATAATTTTTCTGGATTTCTTAAATTGAAAATTTGGAATCGAGAGGTCAAAAGTTCGAGGTCGAAGCATGACCGAATAATTTTTCTGGATTTCTTAAATTGAAAATTTTGAATCGAGAGGTCAAAAGTTCGAGGTCGAAGCGTGACCGAATAATTTTTCTGGATTTCTTAAATTGAAAATTTTGAATCGAGAGGTCAAAAGTTCGAGGTCGAAGCATGACCGAATAATTTTTCTGGATTTCTTAAATTGAAAATTTTGAATCGAGAGGTCAAAAGTTCGAGGTCGAAGCGTGACCGAATAATTTTTCTGGGTTTCTTAAATTGAAAATTTTGAATCGAGAGGTCAAAAGTTCGAGGTCGAAGCGTGACCGAACCATAACTTTAAACTTTTTAAAATTAAAAAAGAGTAAATCGAAAACCCGCGACGCATACGCGACGCGTCTCTTTCAAAAATCTTTCCTCATTGTACCAATTTGATAAATGAAAATTGTCAAAGGAAGATGTCGTTTTTCAGAAATCTCCAACCAAACAATTCGTTCATTCAATTCATAAAAGTCTTCAATGTCTTCCACTCACCACTTCATCCACCGATCAGAACGCGTCCAACTTCAACGTCGGTTTGGCATCAGGCGGCGGCGGCGGCGGTGCCGGAATGATGAAGCCGCCACGTCCGCTCAACCTCACCAATATTGTGCCGGCGACACCGACGACGATTCGACGACATCACGCTTCAAACTCGTCGTCGACTGATTGGCCGACGTCACCAATACTTTTGCCTGGACAAGCGTCACATGGTGGTGTCATTGACGATGAGCACAAGCTGATTGCGCGATATGCTGCAAAATTGTCGGGTCGAGCTGACGTCAGTTTTTTTTTTAATTTTAAAATTCATGGAAGCTTTTCCACTAGAAAAATCAAATAAAATCCCAAAAAGACTGAAATTACAGTATCCTCTATCAAATGGTCGAAATCTGAGCACATCAATGATTGGCGACGAGCGAACTTTGATTGCTCAACTCGAAGAAGAGAACTCAATGATGATGAGGGAGATGGCTCGTCTCGAGAGTCAGACAACATCGGATGATGGTTTAGCCGGATTGCGTGATCGTAAAATGGATCTCGAGGAGAAGATGTTCGAAATGCAGCAGAGAAGACGTGAGCTGATGATGCAGCTCGAGCATCTTATGGCACAATTAAATGTGAGATTTTTTCATCAAAAAACTTGTTTTCGAACGAAAAAAAAAATGCCGCAATTTCAGACGACACCACGACCATCGACTGGCGTCTCGTCGGCTTCCTTATCGCAACTTCCGCTCGTTTCGGATCAACAATTAACGGGCGTAAATTCGAATGTGGCGAACGCGTTCAGAGCTGGAAGCCTACCGGCTACAAGTCTTCAAGGAGATCTTCTCAGTGCTGCTGATCAGATCACGACTAATATGAGCGACTTGGTTCGGCAATTGGATTTAGGTAAGAAAAAGTTGACGTATTTTAGTTCGAAACCCGACGTTTCCGATCAATAACTGATTGAAAATCACCCTCCCCCTCCTTCTCCCCAAACCCCCAAAATGTCAGACGCTGTTCATTTCTCTCAAACAATCGATATTTTTACAGCTCAAAACGACGAGAACGGCGGCATTGCGATTAACGGAAGTTAATTAATTTTTAAAATTGTATTTTTTTAATTTTATTCCTCAATTCCTCAAACTTTTTATGCTTTTCCATGATTATTTTCACCTCCCCGCCCCCTTCCCCCCTCCCAATTCCTCCTCTCCCCTCCCTTTGACGGGTTTTCAATTTCCACTGCACATTTTTTTTGTTTTGATCCACCCCCCACCACTACCCAATTCAAACATTTCCAATTATCTCAATTCTTTTCCATGTTTTTTTTTCTTCTAGGAATTTCTTTTTTTGCCACCGTAAAAAAAAATAAAAAGCTCAAAAGATTGTTGCTGTTTGTTTATAGAATTCATAGAGGGAGAAGCTAAAAAAAGGCGCAAGAAAGATGACCTCACAATAAGAGAAAAATACTTGGGATCAACCTGGTTAAAATTCTATTGTTTGCCTTTTCAGCTTCACCTTGGTGATCTGGAATAGCAGAAAAAGCAAAACAAAACACAAATTCTTCAACCAACACTGCTCATTTCATTTCATTTCTTTCGACGTTTTTTACCTTTTTCGCTCTGATGATGATGTATCGCCTAATTGCTCTTCTACTTTTCACGTTTTCGATTATCAGTAAGAACGCGTTTCGATTCCTTGAGACAAAAAATTCACCACCTTTTTTCTTCCAGCTTCTTCCTACTGTGCTCCGGTTGTTCCAACGCCGGCAACGGTGACAGTTCAGCCATCTTCAGGCGAACGCGTCATTTTTAGGACTGTCAAAAGAGGTTTTCATTTTTTGTCTTCTGAAAATCTTTGAAAATCTTTTTTTTCCAGAATCAAATCATTCACTTTCTAATGAAATTCGAGCCATTGAAAAACGCCGAAGCAAACAAAGAAACAAAACTCGCAAAAATGGATAATCAATTCATTTTGTGACTTTTTTTTTATTGATTCTTTCTTTCTTTCTTTTCTTTTTTTTGTAATATTTACAAAATAAATTAAAATTTTTAAACAAAATTATTCCATTTGATTCACCAATTTCAATATTCTTTGCAAAACAATTGGAATATCACAATAGAAATTGTCGAGATTGTATGGTTTTTCGAATTTCTGAAAAAATTTGCCATCAATTTCGCTTTTGTTTTAAATTTTAATCCTCTTTTTTAGAAAAACATGCAAGCTCAAAACCTAACAGAAATTTTATTTAAGAAAAATCCCCAATTTTTCATAGAAAAACAGTTGAATTTTCAGTTCCCACCTTATTTAAATTCAGTCGACGATTTACTGCTAATAAAGTCAAACTTTTTGAACTTTTATTAAATCAAAGAGCTTTTAAAAAACATTTCATTTTTCTTTTTAAAGCTTTTGCTTCTTTGAGCTCTTACTTCTTTGAGCTCTTACTACGGGCTCTGACTTCAATTTCTGACTTAAAATGAAATTCTCTTACCACAATTCCACAAATTTCAAAAACTCCTCCCTTTTTTTCGATGACATCGATGTGATGCGATTTTAAATAATTCACAATTTTTAAACATCTGAAAAAAGAAGAACAAATTTCTATTGTTTCTCAAAAAGTTTTTTCTCATTGAATCTATTTCACTCGCCCACACACGCTACTTTTTCTTTGGCAAACATGCTTAAATGACAATTGTGAAACACATTTTCAATAGAGCGCACAATGTGTCCGTTTATCGACGAAACCTCAAAATTTCAAAAAAAAAAAAATTTTTAGCGGCAAAATGAAATTATTCAAAAAACTTTGTTGGCAGCTTTTCGAAAAAAATAAACGCCAAGATATTTCAACCTTTCTTTTATTTGTTTTTCGTCTTCCTCGATTTCGTTGGTTTTAATCATTCCCAAGTGTTCATCGAATAAATTTTCAATCGATTTTGACCATCTGAAAATTTCCAAACATTTATTTTAATGCAAAAATTCTCTCACTTCTTTGTGTTCTCATCAATTTCCTCCAGCTTTTCCATTCTCTCGACTGAAGTGCTCGGTATCCATTCGAAACCGACCAACTCCGAGCCATTTTTGAATTTTGCCAACACTAAACTTTGACTTGTCGGATCAATTGTCATCAGATTTCCAGTGATGCTTAAATGTTTTCCTGGTCGATTTGTGTCAAGATCCACTTTGATCGGGTGACCAACCATTGCCAATTTCTCTTCGTTAATCATCTGTCATTTTTTCAAGTTTAAATTTCTCTTTTAATTAAATTTTCCGATAATTTCAAGGATATTTCCACCCTTTTTTTCAAATAAAAAAGAAAACCTTTTTTTTTCATTATGCAAAAAATATCACAACCAAAATCAAGACCATTATTATACAGAAAAGTTTCAAAACTGACTCGTTTTAATACTGACAGAATCACAAACAACGGCAAGTGGAAAAATCAATAATTAATCGATTTATGAAACGGAAAACTAGATTGGTCTTAAAAAGAAATGGAAGGTTTTGAATCAGTTCTCATTTTCAGAATTGATGAATTATCAGAAAGTTAGGCATTTTTTACAATTTAATAAATAAACTTTTAAAAACTTGATAATGTATCTTTAGAGACAAAAAGACGGAAAAAAAATTCAAAAATTCAATTCGATCTAACCATTCCTCTTTGCAATTGTTGCATTAACAACAAATCTTCTTGCGACGGCTCATAAATTCTTCCCAAAATTATCTGGAATTAAAAAATTGTTTTTTTTCATTATTTAATTTATAAGCTTTTTACTTTATCTTTGAAAAGCTTGGCAAAAAGCAGATAATTTGCAAACATTAAAAGTACAAAAGTGACAATGTGTTGCCAATCATTTGTTAGAACCAGCATCCAGAATTGGATAAAAATCAAAGAAAATTCAAAGAGGCAAAGCGCGTTGATTAAATTGTTAGGATTTTTCAAACATTTCTGTAATATATTCAACAATTATTTGGAAATTAGCAGATAAAAACTCACAAAAAATGTGCTGTGCTTATAATTATCTGGTTGAGCTGCAACAGTTTTGATTAAAGCTGATGACTTGGCACGATAACATCTGAAAAATTCTATAAATATTCTGAATTCTCTCACAAGATTGTCTAACCTTCCATCTGGCATTTGAACAGTTTCACCATCTGCATACAAGCAAAATTCATTCCATGGCAATGGGCACGCGCTGAAATTGGTGGTCAAACTTTATTTCAATTCAAGTTTGTGATATTTAAATATATTTGTTTAATCTACCAGAATTCTGTTAAGACTTATTATAGAAAATACTGTTTTTTTCTTTTTTTTTAAATTTCGACGTTAACTAATGTAATTTTTCTCACTTCATTGATCCGGTATGACCAATTTTTGGGCCTTCGATTTGTTGCCAACATCCCAAATGGATCGCGGCACGATGGAGAAGATCCAAATAGTTTAATGGCAATAAATACGTCATGTAAAGCGAAAACGCTGTTAAAGCAACAACTATTCCAAGTTGACATTCCCAAAAGACATTGATTAGAATTGTTTGCGGAATTCCTTGGCTTGTTTTGAACTGGAAAAAAATTGAACCAAATGAGACAAAATAGATTTTTAAAAAAAAGAAGAAGATATTTTACTGGAACAAAGACACATGGAAGAAGAATGCTCAAAAATGTTGTTGAGAGACCAGCAAAATACGATTTTTTAATTCTCAACACTAAATCATCAATTAAAACCGCGACTTCTTCTCGAATTTGCGCTGAAAAGTAGTCATTTTTCGATTTATTTTTGAAAAATTATTTTACCCGGATTATCACTGCACATGTGCAAAACCGAGTCCAAATCAATTTGAGCTGGCGGAGAATCGACCAACTTTTCGGCAAACTATAAATTGAATAATTCATTTGAAGATTTTTTTTTTTTTTTGAAAATACTAGAGAAATATCGATTTCATTACGCCTCCATTGCCCGAATAAAATTCCGAATCGATAAATCCAAAATATGATTTCACGATAGAAAACAAAGACATAAACGAGAACTCTTAAATTTTGGTTTTTTTCAATTAAAATTTAAACATTTTCAAAACTAACGGAAATCCAAAATAAAGAACGCATGCTGGTGGAAAATCATGACAAACCCGCGTAAAACTGAAAGAAAATCTGCTCATCTTTTAACGACGATCAAAATAACAAACAAAAACCTAAACAAAAAGCTGGTTATGATCAATGTCATCAACGGAGTTTTTATAATTGCATATTCAATAACCATAAAACAAGATTGTACAAATTGTGATTGATTTATTGATAAAGTGGCAATTATATCAGTTATCTAAAAACGCTTTTCTGTTTAAATTCTTTCAGGTTTCAAATTTTACAGT
The DNA here is from genome assembly GCA_963572285.1 of Caenorhabditis drosophilae. Lineage (NCBI taxonomy): Eukaryota > Metazoa > Nematoda > Chromadorea > Rhabditida > Rhabditidae > Caenorhabditis > Caenorhabditis drosophilae. Next base: position 5,632,834 of record OY751560.1, on the reverse strand, counting down.
TTTCCAGAAACACATTGTTACTCTCCATCCTAAAAGCAATCCAACACAAGATAAAAAATATGGATTTATAAGGTGAAACTTCTGAAATTTGTTTTGTTTTTTAACTTTATAAAAAAACCAACCAATGAATAATGCCAATATGACTTTGGCAACCACCAAAGAGTTTTATAAATGTTCAGGTACTGAAGAAACAATGCTAGAACAGAGTAAAGGAATAATGTACATTCAAAGAAGAGTTCACCCTGAGTGAACTGCATATCGGGCCAAATTGGATGAACTGATATAGTCACTCCACTACTTCCGGATATTGAATTTTTGGGAACTGATGGTGCTGGTGGGACATTACTTGGTTTTTCAATGAGAGAAGTTAAATTCCCTTTTTTTCCGCCTTTTGGCGGCATTTTAAAACTAAATCCTGAACGGAAAAACATGTAGTTGAAAAGTTTTGTCACAAAAAATATTTACTGAGGAGAAATTCAACCATTTCATGCTTTTTCCTGTACATAAAACATAGAGATAGGATAACAAATTCATTTGAAAAACAACAACATTTATTGTGCTGGTGGTTGTGCACCACGTCCGAATGCGCCTCTGTAGACTGGGGCTGATCCTGGTCCAGCATCAGTAACCTTTTCGGTTCTGTAAGCATCACGGTCTCCCTTCTCACCTTGGGCTGAAAACAGAGAATTTTTAACTTTAACAAATTATAAAAAAGAAGGCTTAATCTTTGTTTTTTAGAAAATATAATCTTACCGGAACGTTGTGGTCTGTCGCCAGCTGGGGCACGGATTTCTCTTGGTCTTGTCTTGATTGTCTGTGGAACAATTTCAGCTGGAAGAGCCAAATATTCGCGAAGATAGCTGATTCCTTCATCAGTCAAATACCAATAGTAATGACGCCACGCAAATTGTTCTTTGACCAATTCACGGGAAGCGAGCGACTGTAAGAATAATCAAACCTTATTTTGAGGGACTAAAACATTTAAAATTGAATCAATAAAATGATTGAAAATTGTAAAAATAATAATTTAATTCTAGTTTAGCATATTAATATTTACTTTCAAAGTTTTGATGACTTCGAGGTTGGTGACTCCAATAATGTTTGGATGAACTTTGGCATTGTAGTCTTTTTTTGCTACAGCGACACCCTCGTTGAAAAGGTACTCGTAGATAAGCTTGGTGTGGCTTTTGTGGATGAACATTTTGACCTCAAGTTCTAAAAAACTTTTAAATAAAAATCAATAATTATCACGAAGATATAAAACAATTTTTAAAAGACTGTATTTTTACTGAAACTTTAAACAAAAAAATAGGCATATTACAGCTAAAAATTGAGCTAACAAATTGGAAAAATTCCAGAATTAAAAAAATTAAAATGCTGAAAAATTGAAAAAGAAACGAAAAGAAAATTGGTCACTTTTTAGCCACCCATGCAAAAGATAGGGGCATCTACGCAGCAGCAAAGCATTGGGCAACACAGCTGAGCTTGTGTTACCGTAGCTACTGCGTTGCGCCCCTATGTTTCAACACACACAGAGTAAAATACGGAGTTTTCTTTTTTTTCTTCAACATATATATCACTCTTTTGTCGGCCTATTAAAATGAATAAATATTTTTTTAAAGATTAAAGCCATTTTTATTTGAATTAAGCAGAAAAAATTATGTTATAACGATTTTTATGACCAACTGTGCTGTATTTATCGTTTTAAAAAAATAAGTTTAAATTTTATCATTTTTATTGCTTTCAGCTCAGTCAGACGTGGGAAATCGCAATGAAGGTTGAAACCTGTGTTTATTCAGGATACAAAATCCATCCAGGTCACGGAAAAAGACTTGTTCGTACTGATGGAAAAGTAAGCTTTTATCGATAAAATAAAATTAATTTTAAGCAAAAAATATCACTTCTGTTCTGTAAAATATATTAAACCTTTATAAGTTTCTAAAAATTATAATTGTTTTCAAAGTAATTAATATTAACTATCCAGGTTCAAATTTTCTTGAGCGATAAGGCTGTTCGAGGAGCTAAGCTCCGACGTAATCCACGTGATATCAGATGGACTGTTCTTTACAGAATCAAGAACAAGAAGGTAACATTCAAATTAGAAACATTTCAAATTAAGCCAATTTTAGGGAACTCATGGACAAGAACAAGTTCAAAGAAAGAAGACCAAGAAGACTGTACAGGTTGCTAACCGTGCAGTTGCTGGTTTGTCTCTTGAGGCTATTCTTGCCAAGAGAAACCAAACCGAAGACTTCCGTCGTCAACAACGTGAGCAAGCTGCTAAGATCGCTAAAGACGCCAACAAAGCTGTTCGCGCCGCCAAGCAAGCTGCCAACAAGGTAAATTTTTATTCATATTTTTTATTCCGCATGCTATTAGAACTTATGAAAAGATTCATGTTTTCATGAGTGTCGAAGTTATGCAAAATTAAAATTGGTTAATCTCAATTAATAAGTGTTGATAAAATATTTTCAAGTTATTTGATTCTATTCTATCGTTAAACTTATTCTGAGTTTTTCAAGACATAAAAATTTTATGATTTTTTTAAATTAAACTTTTCAGGAAAAGAAATCTTCCCAACCAAAGCAACAACAAAAAACCGCTAAAAACGTTAAATCTGCAGCTCCACGTGTGGGAGGAAAACGATAAACGTTTTCGGCAACATTTTTTTGTTATTACAATAAATATTGTTGATTATAGTTTTGTTTTTTACCTCAAAGCACACATTAATTAATAAGTAAATCACTTTCAAATGTATCTTCATAAAATTAAAATATGAAGGATTAAATAAATATAAAAGTTTAGATACTTTGAAAATGGTCTGCTCATATGATATTATAGATCATGTAGTTTTCTCAGTTGCATTAAGCATTGCAATTTATAGTGCGTTCGATAACATTCCAATCGAATTAGATAAAATTCCAAAAAGAATCATAATTGACAGTATAAGCTCATATGATGAATGCCCATTTTTGTTAAACCCTGATGAAAATGGTTTTGTAGGTTTGAAATTAAAAATTAATAAATTTCAATTGTTTTCATAAATAATTTCAGTACAAAATTTGAATGTTGAACAAGATTTTGTCATAATTTTGGCAAAATTAGAAACTTTATTTACTTATTTATCAAATCCGGAAGTTGTTTTAAATTTTTTTTATGATCAAATTCAAATGTTTCATCTTCTAAATGAAGTTTTACTATCTCAAGTTTTTTTGGTAACAAAAAATTGAATTGGAAAAAATCAGAAGTTGAATAAAATGAAATTTCAGGAACATTTTTTTAAAACATTCGGACTTTTATTTTTTCTCAACACTTTTGTTTTAAAACACATTTCAAATATTTACTCATCAAAATCTGAAGAAATTGGCGATTTTCCAATAACTCCAATAATCAGGTCAGGAAATGAATGAAAATTTTAAATACAGTTTTATAAACTTTCTTCAGATTTTTTATAGCCGAAAGAATATTGGTTATTTCATATGTTTTTGTTCATCATTTTCCCGACACTTCATATATTCCGTAAATTAATTATTCCGTAAAAAAAAAGAAAAGAAAAATACACAATTGCGACAAAAATGTTCGCTGAGTATCAGCTCCTGTGATACACAGTTGCGACAAAAATGTTCGCTGAGTATCAGCTTCTGTGATACACAGTTGCGACAAAAACGTTCGCTGAGTATCAGCTCCTGTGATACACAGTTGCGACAAAAATGTTCGCTGAGTATCAGCTCCTGTGATACACAGTTGCGACAAAAATGTTCGCTGAGTATCAGCTTCTGTGATACACAGTTGCGACAAAAACGTTCGCTGAGTATCAGCTCCTGTGATACACAGTTGCGACAAAAATGTTCGCTGAGTATCAGCTCCTGTGATACACAGTTGCGACAAAAATATTCGCTGAGTATCAGCTCCTGTGATACACAGTTGCGACAAAAATGTTCGCTGAGTATCAGCTCCTGTGATACACAGTTGCGACAAAAATGTTCGCTGAGTATCAGCTCCTGTGATAAACAGTTGCGACAAAAATGTTCGCTGAGTATCAGCTTCTGTGATACACAGTTGCGACAAAAACGTTCGCTGAGTATCAGCTCCTGTGATACACAGTTGCGACAAAAATGTTCGCTGAGTATCAGCTCCTGTGATAAACAGTTGCGACAAAAATGTTCGCTGAGTATCAGCTCCTGTGATACACAGTTGCGACAAAAATGTTCGCTGAGTATCAGCTTCTGTGATACACAGTTGCGACAAAAACGTTCGCTGAGTATCAGCTCCTGTGATAAACAGTTGCGACAAAAATGTTCGCTGAGTATCAGCTCCTGTGATACACAGTTGCGACAAAAATGTTCGCTGAGTATCAGCTTCTGTGATACACAGTTGCGACAAAAACGTTCGCTGAGTATCAGCTCCTGTGATACACAGTTGCGACAAAAATGTTCGCTGAGTATCAGCTCCTGTGATACACAGTTGCGACAAAAATGTTCGCTGAGTATCAGCTCCTGTGATACACAGTTGCGACAAAAATGTTCGCTGAGTATCAGCTCCTGTGATACACAGTTGCGACAAAAATGTTCGCTGAGTATCAGCTCCTGTGATACACAGTTGCGACAAAAATGTTCGCTGAGTATCAGCTTCTGTGATACACAGTTGCGACAAAAACGTTCGCTGAGTATCAGCTCCTGTGATACACAGTTGCGACAAAAATGTTCGCTGAGTATCAGCTTCTGTGATACACAGTTGCGACAAAAACGTTCGCTGAGTATCAGCTCCTGTGATACACAGTTGCGACAAAAATGTTCGCTGAGTATCAGCTCCTGTGATACACAGTTGCGACAAAAATGTTCGCTGAGTATCAGCTTCTGTGATAAACAGTAATAAAGAAATAAACTCTCTCTCTCTCTCTCTCTCTCGCTGAGTGTGAGTTCATACAAACCCAGTCGCAGCTTTAGGAATATAATCAAAACTTCAACAGAGCACACTTGCATTCTCAAAAGCTTAAAATCAAAAAAAAAAAAAAGTTTCAGACCAAAATTCAAGGATTTTTCAAGTTTCATTTCGTCACGTTTCACAGCGATGACAATCACAAGCGATTGTACAATTTATGCAATTTGGTCATGTTGTATCGGAATCATTTTTATTTTCACCCATATAATCAATATGCGATTCGATCGGGTAAAAATCCAACATTTTTTTTTGTTGTTTGATTTTTGTTGTCGTTTTGCTTTTTCAGACAATTCGATCGATTGAAAATACAGATTTAATGTTGGCCAAAAGTTTAATTCAGCAACAAATCGTTCTAACTCTGATCGTTTTCATTTTTTTCTTTTTCTTTTCGATTGGCCTCAACTCATCGGCAATCAAATCAATTACATCTTGGAATTTTTTCTACGCAACAATTTTCATTTTGGATGTAAGCAAAATTTGAATTTCGTTTTTCAAAAAAAAAATAATAAACGGAAAAGGGGCGGGCGGAGTGTCGTTACAAGGCTCGCCGAGCAAATTTTTTTTTTTTTAAAGAGTTGGCGATGCTTAACACGAATCATCTACACATTTTCGAAATTATTTCTGACATTACCAGCAATTGTATCCAACAATCTCGACGAACATTTACCTGAGGAAGTGACAATTGGAAACTTCATCGGCGACGGCGGGCGCAACGCCAAACAATTGGATGGGTTGAAGCGAATTTTCGATTTTATCACAAATTTGTTCATTTTTGCGCAGTACAGCGTTTATTTGGTAGGAACGTTGTTGAGTTGCGACTTGAATTCATTATAATTATCTGAAATTTTCAGTATATTGGAGTCGCAATTAATGGAAAATTCATGGCGTTGATTCTGGTTAAGCGAATTTCTTATTCTTTGAAAAATGTTTTTAATTGTTTTTCTGCTTCGAAACCCAATTTAATTCAATTGTATTTATAATTTTTTTTTCTTTCTTTCAAAAAAAAAATCTGTCAAAAATTGTAAAAAATAAATTATTTATTTTAAAAAAGTCTTGACCACGCCCACCCATTTTTTAATGTAAAACGTGGAAAATTATGCATTTTCAATTTCTAAAATTCTAGGCATGAAAGAAAAACTAGAAAAAAGACAAACGAAAAAAAAATGGAAGATAAATTAAAAAGGAGATCGTTGTGAGACCCGTTCAATAAAGAGAAAGAATTAACTAAAATCAATAAAATTGAATGTTACGAATCGGCCGTATTTAAAATTCTCAAAATTTTTGATAAAATAGGATCGTTGAAAGATTGTGTAGTCCTCACGGAGGAAGTTGATGATAGCCAAATTGGAGTTTGCAAAAACCGACGTTTGTTGTGATGAAGCAGCTGCTTCATCTCCTTCAAAAAACGTCGATCACTTCTTGACGCATCGTGACGATGAAGCGACCGTTTGACAGCGTGCGTGCAGCACCGTGTGCATTTCGTCGGATCCGAATAATTGACGCATTGTGGCCCACAACCACAGTCGGCATTGATGTGTTGAAGAAGTGCGATGAGAAGAAGAATCAGAAGAATCAGAAGGTTACGATGATGGGGAAGCATCGCTTTAAATCTGACGAAAAATTAAAATTTTTGCAATGGAGCACAAAAAACACCACACACTTAAATATTGATAAGAAATAAGATAAAAAAAAGAAGAAAATGAATAGAATTTATGAGATTTCTTCCTAAATTTCTTATCGTGTTAAGACCTTTCTTCCTCCCCCAGGGCGGCCTCGACATTTTTGAAAAAAAAAAATTTTTTTTTGTAAACAAATCTAAACTTTTGCAAAAATCAAAAGATTAAAAAAAAACTGAGTCATTTCGACGTTTTAATCAGCAAAAATCGACAATTTTAATTGATTTTTAATAGGATGAGATTACTGTATTTCTTTAAAGGGAGGCGGTGAAAGGCGGACCGTAAAAAATTGATTTTTCAAAGTTGAACGTTTTTTGGGGGTTTAAAACTAGCAAACTAGTTTTCTGATTATAAAATTGGAATTTAAAAAAAACATAATTTCTACTTTAATGGAAAAATATTGGAAATAAAAATACGGTGGTAATCAAGAGAGAAAAGTTCGAAAGGGAGTGGGAGGAGGGGGCGTAGGGGAGAGAGAGAGAGGGGGGGGGGGGGGAGGGCGATGAATTTCGAAAAACAAAAAAAAATTGAGCAAAAATGGAAAAAAGCCAACATTCCAGTTGAAAAATATGTAAAACTGATAACATTTCAGTTGTAAATGACGTTAAAACTGCAGTGAGAATTGAAGGGGGAGAAGGGAGGTGGCAGAGGTTTGAGGGAGGGAGGCAGGGAAAACCAATAAAAATTATTTCTTCCGAAACCGGAAATACAAATGACAAGCAGCGAAACAGGACGACGGAGTAGAAGAAGAAGAAGAAGACAACAAACAAAATAATCGTAAGAATTCAGCCGCCTCAAACGGCTTTTTGAGCTTTCATCGAGCTCATGTTTGCTCATTTTTCACACCAACAATCTTGAAACCAATGTTTCGAGACTTGCGGCGGATCGTTTTACTACGCTTCGATTAAAAGCACCGCCTAAAACCCTCCCTGCAAGAAAAAAATTATGGCGAGACGATTCTCGGAATAATGGGCGGCGCCTTCTTCGAATCGACTTGGAGTCGTAGCACGGCGAGGGAGAAAACAAAAAAAAATTGAGTGTTTAAAGTTGATAACGCGAAAAGGAGAGAGAGAGAGAGAGAGAGAGAGAGAAAATTTCCCAGTTTTCTTGTTGGTTGAATTCCAGGAGAAGAAACAATTTTGTCGGAATAAAAACCTAGCAAATTTAAAAAAATGGAAGAGAAACTGACAATTTGGAAACTTAGGTCATGAAATTTTTTTCAAAATTCAACGTGTTTTTTCCGACATTTTTCTGAAAACCACTGATATGACATCATTCTTTGAAGTCCTAAACAAAAAAAGCATTTTTTCTACGTCAGAAAACAAAAAATTATTAGGCAAAGAAGACAACTGAACTGATAAACGACGAAAATGAATTATTTCCGGAAATGTTGTTGACCGGATTCCGGTTTCATTTTTTTTTTTCAGTTCATTCTTGATTTGTTTTTTCTCACTGTGATTTGGTGTTGTTTATATCAACCGGCAAAAAGAAAACAAATTTTAGGTCGAAAAAAAATGTGTTTTTTCTTTTCAATTTTTTTTCTTGAAAACGGCGGCCGACACCCTTTCCTCTCCTTTCCTATCAAATCGGTGCAAATAAGGTTGGTGATCATTTTCTTTCTCTACAGTAATTTTCACTTCGACCAATTTTCTTGTTCGACTTTTTAGCTCGTTTTGTCTATTTTTAGTTTTCCTTGTGAACGATAAACAAGAACTTTGAGTTTTTGCCATTTATTGTGCAATTTTGAGAAAATAAAAAAAAAACGAACCAAAAAAAAAAATTGAATGGAACGAAATTTTAATGCCCTCTATTTCAATGTTTTGTTTTATCATTTTCGAAAAATGTTTTTCCCCAATTCTCGTCTGTTTTGATCTTCTCTTTTTCTTTTCTTTATCATTCTCTGCCTGTTTTTGTTCGATTAGGCAGCCACACGGGGTACTGTAACACGCCGAAATATAATATTTTAAGATAAGCGATTTCAAAGAAACAATTATTTTCTTTCCTTTTTTTCCAGAAGATCAAAATGTACTTCTTATTTTTCTTCACGTGAATCGCGTGTTGAAGACAAAACACAGCATGTGGATACGGTAGTTTAAAGGGACACAACAAAATTCGACCAGATTTAATTTATTAAAAACTAAAAGTGACGAACTTATTTATTTTAATTTACTTGAATAAAAAACTTTTAATGGTACTTTGAAGACGCATAAGACTACAAACTAGAAAAATGTTTTTCTTTGATACGAATGTGAAATTACTAAGTTGAGAAAAAATACAGTAATTTAAAGGTTCATAACTTTTGTCTTCTTAGATTATACCAGTAACTGTTAAAGCCATCAACCCTTTTCAGATAAAAATATTTTCTTCCGCAACATGATTCTAAACCTATTTTAAGGCAATTCGGATTATTATCGAAATCGCAAGAAAACTGAATTATTCGAATCGTCATGTTGGTGTGGGCGTTTGATGGGCGTCCGTGAAAAGTGGAACTGATTTTAAAGCAGCTTTAACTGTGTGTGGTGTTTTCAATGACTCATTCACCCAGTTTGTTTTTTTCTTAACACAAATCAAGTGGTTTAAAAAATGGAAGAGAAAACCAATAGTTGGGTTTTTAGGCCACAATTTTCATTGTTAAGAAATTAAAGCTAAAGCTCCTCCCCAGAATAATTTTAAAACATTTTTGATGCTTTTGGAAATGTGAAAACTGAAATATTTTTCCTAAATGTTGCATTTCTTTTCCCTCAGAATTTTTCAATTTAAAAAATTGAAATAATTTCTCATTTTTGTTTTGTTTTGTTTTCAAATCAATCAAAATTTCGAAACATTTTCGCAGTAATTCAATAGGAGGAGATTGTCGTCAGTGAAATAGGAAATTGTGAAGTGTTATCACGTACTTTAGGGTCATAAAAATTTTATGCTCATGCTCGAAATGACTCCGGGTTCAAAGTCAAACAAAGAAAAACGTGTTTCATTGGAAATTTCATTTAAAACACACATTTTCCATTGGTACTGAGAGATATTTATGAGGGATTTTAATATCACTTTGACTTCTTTTCTTGTTCTGCGCTGATTTTCAATCTCTGATTCCATAGAATCCTTTGAAATTTGTTTTTTTAAATTTCAAAGATGTCTATGAATGTGAGGGTTTCTCTATGATTATCATAAAATTTGGTTGCCTTCTGCAACTGATCTGAAAGCGCCAACCAACTTTGAGCTGATGCAACTAGTAGAACCAACTCGGAATCAAGAAGAACGTTTAAGGAATCTTTACGAGAGGAAAGCTCAAAATAAATCGATAGAAATCTCATCCTCTAATATCCGCAAAACAGTTAAGAAACAAGTCTACAAGTTGCCCAAAAGTCTCGTAAAAATAAAAAAACATCGCAGTATTTTAATTTGAATTTAATAAAACCGGCCTTATCTGCCATATTTTAAGGTCTTTGATTTAACAAAATATTTGAGCTTAAGAAGTATAATTACCATTGATTCCCATCGGTGGAGGAGGCATGAAAAACTGAAGCAGGTGATATGTTTCTGACGATTTCACCCAGTGCCCATTCTTCGAAAGCATCCTTTTCTTCTTCTTTTCGTCGTCTGATCTAAAAACAAAAATTTTATAAATGCCGTTTATTAAAAAGTGAAAATAAAGAACTCTTCAAAACTGCTCAAAAAACACCTTTCTTCACTAATTCTCGTTTTAATTTGCTTTCTATATAATTGAGAAGAAAATCAACAGATCACTCAATGAAATCATCGGGAAAAGCGCTAAAAATAAAAATAAAAATTATTCAAAAACTGTGTTCTAAACTCACTGAGCAATGCTATGAATTAATTTGAAGCTTTTCCTCGAATTTTATGTCGACATCTCATCCAAAGAGTTTCTGAATAACAATCGCCGCATTCTGAATGGTATTTTCATCAAAACTTTAATTAAAAACAGCAAAAAATAATAGTTGAGCTTACCCCGAAAAGTTTCTCGTTTTCCTCTGCGTCTCTGCTGATGAAACGCATCACTCTTGTTGTTCCTTTTCCACTCTAGCCTAACGCGTTTGCGGGTTGCGTCGCGTGCCTAGTTCAACTGGAGCAAATGCATATTTGAAATTATTTTGAGAGAATTTGGCGAAAACCCCTATTTAAAATCTCCCTTAGACCCGATCACTGATAATGGATGAGGTTGGAATGATGTTAATGGCTTGACACATTCCTCAAACTTCTTCTGATCTTCAACCGAACATTTGGTTGAAGCTGATCGTGGAGGGGTCGATGTTGTTGGAATCATCATTGGACGTGCTGATGGAGCAGACAATGGTGGTCCCAACTATTATTATCTTTTTAAAATTGAAAAAATAATGCGGAGGGAAAAAAGGAGACATTTCTGAAAAATTATCAAGTTTCCCATTTCTAAAGACATGAAAATTGTGATTTCAATATTCTGGGAAAATATTTTCCTTCAATTTATGGAGAATTCAAATGGTGGCCTAAAAACCCAATTAGTTGTTTTCTCTTCCATTTTTTAAATCAATTTCAAATTTTTCTGGGGATTTTGACGCTCGCTTCAAATGATCATTTATTGCTTTCTACAAAAAACGTAAAATTTTTGCGATTCGTCAGAAAAGGGAAACATTTCCATGGATTTTTTTGTTTCCTAGAAACTGGGAAATAAAAATAAAAAAAAATGTTCGCAGCAACCAATCGCGTTGGGGTAAAAAATACTTTCTAAATTTCTCAATTTTTTCAACAAAAAAAAACAACTTTTAAATGAACACCCAAATTGACAACGAAAATCAAAAAGCTGAACTTATTCTGGTGCAGCCTGTTCAAACTCAATTAGTCCTTCAAAAGGTGCATTTTTTTTGTCGCTGAATAAAACCAATTTTTTGTTGTCAAAACTTTCCCCATTCAGAATACTCACAGCTCTTCGCCAACACCTTTGGGGAGCCCGCTAAAGTTGAAATCGTCCAAAGATGACTCCTCATCGAATAATTACATTGATTGTCCATTTAAACAGCATGGTTGCCACAAAAATGGTGAGAAGGGTGAAGTTAAACGACATGTTCGTGATGATCGGTTAGTTTTGTTTCATTTCGTTACGTCATTCAACAACCATAGAAGCACACGAATTTGTTAAATCAATCAATATTTGATCATTAAAAAAACTGACGCCGACTCACAAAGCTTTTTTTAAAGGAAATAGAACAGAGAAAAAAAAATTAGTATTTTATATATAAAAATGTTTAGTGGTGTTTCAAATCATTTACACAGCCATTTCCATGGCGATTTTTCCGTGACATTCGTAATTTTCAAGAATGATCATATCTGAGCTGAAATCGTCGATTGATGTCACATCACGACTGAATCGAATTTTTGGGAATTCGTAGGGTTGGCGTTCGATTTGCAATTTTAGTGCTTCAACGTGGTTCAAATAAATGTGCGCATCGCCCAGTGTATGAACCAAATCGCCAGTTTTCAATCCTGTCACTTTGGCAATCATATGGGTTAGTAATCCATAGCTGGCAAGGTTGAATGGTACTCCAAGACCCTGAACATCACTAAATTGGACTTTTACACCAAGAGTATGGGATTAGACGAGAGAGAGGGAGAAGAATTTTAAGCTAGATTCATTCGTGGCAATTCCAGCAGTCTTTAAAAGCTTTAAATGACACAAAATAACCAACACTGGTCTCACCACGAAAAAAAAAATGAAATCACCAACCATGTCTCCGCTTCTTTGATACAATTGACATGACAATTCACCATTTTGAACATAAAATTGGCACATTGTGTGACATGGTGGCAGCACCATTTGGTCAAGATCTGAAAAAAAATAAGGATGACGAATTTTGAAGGAGCATGTGATTGATTAATTCTTAGGTCTTATCACGATCAATTTAAATTTGTTTTAGATCTTCTTTGAAAAATAAGCAACTAATTTTAAAGAATCCGCTTAGCATGATCATGCAATTCAATTTCTCATTATTCAAATAGAATGATTACCAACTGGATTCCATGCCGACATGATGATTCGGCGACTGTCTGGTTCTTCACGAATCATTCGAATCACTTCAGCCAATTGATCGACACCTTTCCCGGTATAATCAGTGTGACAATCAATATATTTGGCACCGCAATGTCTCCACTGAAAACCATAAACTGGCCCGAGATCGCCTTCGTCTCGTTTCGTAAATCCGAGTTTGTCAAGAAACGCTCGATCGCCGTTCTTCTCCCAAATCTTCACATTTTTGGCGCTCAACTTTTTGCCATCCGTTTCGCCGGCGATAAACCACAACAATTCCTCAACAACACCCTTCCAATAAACTCGTTTCGTGGTTAACAAGGGAATCGTTCCATTTCGAAGCGAATATCTTGATTGCATTCCGAAGATTGAGATGGTTCCGGTTCCGGTACGATCGGTTCGGGTTGTTCCGTGATTTAAAATCTCAACAATCTTGAAGAAATCTTAAACTAGTTTGAATTGAAATTTTAAAAAATACCTGTGACAAATATTTTTTTTCATCAAGATTTTCCACAATTCTTGACTTTTTTACGTCTTCTCCTTCAATTGAATCGGAATTCACATTTTTCAACGTGTTTTCTTTCTCCATTTCAATCTGAAACTATTTGATTTTCAGAAATTTACATCTTTTGCTTTTATGTCAATCGCTCAACCCGATTAGAAATAGCTCAATGCGTCAACAATCGAATTATATTGAGAAATATCTTCAGACAATTAGGACAATGGACATTTCTGATGGAATTTATGAAAAATATGGGTGATTTTTTGAGCATTTTTAAGGAAAAAAAATATTAAAAACTTCAAAGGAACATTAGTTTCAAAATAATGGTCCCACCACGATATTACAAATTTTTATGAAAATTAACAGTTTTTTTTTGATTTTCAACCAAATCAAAATGTTACAGGTGTCAATTTACGTTTCATCTTCCAAACATTGGTCTTTCAGTTGTAAAAGCAAGTAAAAAAAAGAGTTATCGAACGATCATCAGCCAACCCTTTTTTACCCACGGCTATGGCTACAAAATGGCGGCGGTTGCAGCTCCCTACGGGGATGGGCCAGGTATTATCAATATTGATTCATTTCAAGGTAATTAGTTTCCAAAATCTTCTTTGCAGCTCTTCGCGAATATTTCTCGATTTTTGTGTCTTTACTGAAAAGCGAACATGACGCAATTCTTGAATGGCCTTTTCGTTGTCCCGTCACTTTCACACTCCTCACGGATAAAAAAACAGCGATAAGTAAAAATAATTTAAAAGAAAGAAAAATAAAATCATTGTAAAATCGATTATTTGTTTTCCAGTTTCTCAAACCTACAATCCTGACGAACACCCGGAAGCAAGCGAATCTTTTCAAAGACCGATTGGGTTGAGAAACGGAGCGTTTGGAATTCAGGTAAAATATTCAAAATTTCGCGCCTATAATCACCAAAAATGCGTCAGCTTCATTTATTTGACACTATTTAAAATTTAAGAACTTCTGCCCTTTGGAAAAAATTGATAGTTGTTCATTATCCAACGATTTCTTCATTCAAATCAAAATTCATCTCAAGAAAAATCTAATTTATCAAGCAAAAGAAGTTGATTTCAGTTTTCAAAAAATTTACTTTCAATTTGTTTTTTTTTCAGATTGATTCTTCCCAGTGTCAAAATCAACAACCTTTTGAGACCGACTTCGAACAGAAATCAGAAGAAATTTAAATGTTTATTCACCAGTTTTTATTCATTTTTAAAGCAGAATATTATCACTCATCATCAACTGGAATATTTTCCAATGCTTCTAATTCATCAAGTAAATCTATTTCATCAGAAGGCACTTGAGTTATAAATTGTTGCACATCCTATAAAGGGAAATTGCTAATTTCTTTTTTCTTCTATTTACAATAATTTACATCATATTTCGGCGTAACAACAAAAGGATTTGATCTCGCATAATAATCCAGCCAAACATGAATGTTACATTCAGCTGTGTTCACGAAAATTGGCTCTTTATCTAAATTTTCTCAATCTTTTTTAAATCTTCCTAAATTCCTCACCTTCTTTATATAAATAATTATAGAATTTTCGTTTATTCTCCAATACCAAAGACCAAACCGAATGCGTTTTTTCTGCGCATTTCTTTAAAAAATAATTCTCAGCTTCAGATAAATTAAATATGTTAGAATACAAATTTTTCAACTCACATTTTCTATCATTCTCGATTTTTCAGAATTAAACAGGAATGTGCCAAATCGGCACGAATAAAGTTCATCAAGTATCAGTATCAGCACGTGCTGGGTGAATTCAAACGCAGTTGGGTGTTGCCGCATTAATTGCCAGACACAATCCAAAAATTGTACAAATACTGGCGATCTTTCACCATCTCCAGCTTTATCCTCACCGTGCCCTGTGATTGAAAATAATTCCAAATTTAACTACCAAAACAAACAAAAAACGCATTTTTTTCTCTTACCAATTCTTTGCCCGAATTTATGACCAAAACTGCACCATTCTTTTTCAATCAACACAATGAATCCCTCAAGTGTTCGATAATATTTATCCAATTGTAGCATTGCTAACGATGTTAGCTGAGCTGTTCGATCCCATCCATCTGAACAATGAACTAATACTGATTGCATTGCGACACCAACATTGTACGCCACTTTTAGTGAACCATCTAGAATTGTCTAAAAGCAAGTCGACCGATTGAATTTCAGCACATTTTCAGACCCAGTTCACCTTGATATGTTGAAGCCATTTCGATTCTTCCACCATTTTAAAATAATTTTTGTTATCCACTGCTGGCAATAAACACGCGACTAATCGTTTCAGTCTGAATTTGATGAAAAAATCAAGTTCGAATCGAAGCGCAAAAAAAAAACTACTGACGAATCGCGAACAACGTGAATATTCTGAATATCCAAAAACTCCAATTCGGCATATTCGTAATTTTCCTCGAATCCTCCACCTTTTGCCTTGTTCACTTTTGCGTTAACCATCGGACGAGCGTCATAAATTAGAAGCATGTGACAATTTGCATTGGCCAACATGATATTACTCAAATGTCTGAAAAACGCGTTTCTTCCCAATATTTTTCCCATCATCTGAATTCATTTTTGTTTTACTCTTCATCTTCGCTACATTTTCGATTTATCATTCCGGTCATTGGTTGAGAGCATCGAGTGATGCTTGCATTTGATGATCGATCGATCCAACTGAGCACCTAGATTTTTTCAAATTTTCATTATCGCTTCAAGACCAACAAGTTAGATTTAAAGAAGCATTTTGAAAAAGTACCGGAATACGTTTTCTGCTTCGATAGTCAGCCAGTTTTGCCAGAAATTGATTTCCTTTTTCAGCTGACGCTGTTGGAATTGCAATCTGAAAAAAAGTTTACTTAAAATTTGTTTTTTTTTTTTTTTTAATTTTAGAAAATAACTTTTCTTGGATAAGTGTCGGAAAATTTATAATTTAAATTATTTTCAATGATTGTCCATAATTTTGATCCAATTATTCCCAATCGCTCAAATTCGTTTTCAATTTTGAATATTTCCCAACCATTTATTGCTGGTTTTGGTGCTTCTGAAGCGTGATTGAATGCAAATAATTGAAGATCATTTGATAATGGAAATGCGTATCGATTGATCGCATCACACACATTTTTTCGGCCAAGATTTGTTGGAATATTTGAAAATCGATAATATCGTAGATCCTGAAAAACAAATGAAAGAACTTATTCAAAAATTATTGAGCTTAAATTTATTGCGACCGTGGCAAGACCAATATTTTATTCAGAATACGTGGTTTTTTGAAAAATCAGACAAAACAAAGACAAACTCGTTTTTTTCTTATAGATTTTTTAATTTTTAATTAATTATGATTTTAGTGTACTGTTGACTAGTTTTAAAGGAACATGCTATATTAAAAAACCGGACAACGAAGGCAAACTTTTCTCTTCAAAGGATTTTTTGAGAGAGAGAGAGAGAGAGAGAGAGAGAGATGACAGATTTTTAAAATAATTGAAAATTGTTATTCTCCCTACCTTACAATAGATACAAAATCCATATTCATCTCCTAAAATGCCATTACTCGTCGTTTTTCGTCCGAATTTTTCCACTTTTGCAATGTGGCCTAAAGGAATATCCAACTTGAAATTCTGAATTTTTTCTTTTAGCAGAATTTTATGGATTCCTTCTCACCTCAAATCTATGATTATTATCGTCAACTATAAAACAAAGGCGGTATTTTGTAATCACAATATTTCCGGGAATTTTTCCAAACGGTCCCAGGTAGAAAACATTTTTGTCTAAAAAAAATACATAATTTCTTGGAATCTTCAAGTTTTAGAATTAGAAAAAAACCTGAACATATCACACTTTCTGCTGGTAGAAGCTTGATGTCGATCGATTCAATGTTAACTGAAAATTATTTTATTCTTAATGTGAAAACTATTTTTTGTTACATTCTTCAAGCGCGGCATTATTGATATCCGATGAAGACGGTATTTCGAATCTTCTCGACATTTGTGAATAATATAAACTTTATTAAAATAATGAAAAATAAAAAGAGGAACAATCAAATTAGAAACATAAAAACTGGAACTGTCTTTTTTCAATTGTCGTAGAATTTGGTGCAAGGTGTGCAATAGTTTATTACGGTGTTAAAAGATTTACAAGTTTTTAAAATTTATTGAATTACGCATTTTTTTTTCTTTTTCGTCTTTTCAATTTCAATGGATTTTTCCTGATTATCAAAAGAAGTTTGATTTGTTGAATTATTAAGTAAATCAAGCGCGTCGTTGATTCGAAAAATCACAATTTCATATTCTGGATCCATCCAACGCGAGATTGGCTTTGGCGAATCGCCCCAACAAAAAATATTCTGTTGAGACGCCGAAATTCGGGGCTCTATGACGTGGCACGGCATCGTTTCAGATATTTGTCTCCATGTGAAATTTGTCGTGTCGAGCAGCCACGAATCGGTCAATGCCTGGATTGTGTTGTAATTGTTCTCGAATTCACCGCCAGCCAAAAGGATTCCAGCTGCAAAAAGAAACAGCTTGTATTTAAGACTTTGCGCTTTTTCTACCTAACGTTGAATCCATTCCACATTGTTTTCTAATTCTAGGCATTCCTTTTAAAACATCTGGACTGCAATATCTCATTGACATTGTCTGAAATAATTCATCAAAAAGTTCTTAACAACAGAAAAAAAAAACCTTTCTTGTTCCGTAAATATTGATAAAATGAATGATTGATGGATTGAAAGAGTCATCAGAAGTTGAAGATAATAAATAAATATAACCTCCAATTGGAAAAGCATCATAGAAGTTTTCCAAACTTGGGCAAGGAAGACTTTCTCCAACTGCTATTGTCGGACATTTTTCAGGGGTACAATCAATAGTATACATCTGAAATGTTCAAATTTTAAAGCTTTCATCTATTTTTTTAACAAATCCAATACCTGAAATCCAGGATTTGTCATTACAAACAATAATGGATAATCTTTATGAATTGTACAAATATAATCCTCTCCAAGATTTAAAGGCTCATAAATAATTGGTGAAGATTGAGTAATCGACAATCCATCATTTGAAAACTCAAGTTTTGAAATGTGCAACTGATTTTTTCCAGCAATATTTGTCTCGGTGACAACAATCATTGAGGATTCATCATTTTCTGATGAACACATCAGTTTGAAAAGAAATTTGGCTTTGCCTGGAAATTTTTGACGATCCAGTTCAACTTCACCCACGAAATATTGAATATTCATATCGAAGATTAGAATTGAATTGCTGCAAATTTCAGTTTCTTTTTTATTTTTCGATTATTCTCAAACCTGGCTTCGATTGGTTGACAAAATTGATTGCGATCATCCGATAGGGGATCATAAAGAAAATAAAGCTTCGATCCATCGTGTGATTCTTGCATATCTTGGAAAATTGCTCCACGCCATTGCTCAAATTTTAAATACTTTGCATCAACATCTTCATTTGATGCGAAACGAACGAAATAATCCATTTTCGTTTGCGCTTTGTTTTAAACCAAACAATTTTTTTGAAAACGTGTCGAGCTATGAAGTGCGCCCCGTTGCACTCTTATTTTCGAACACGCGGCGATTTGAATTTTTTAATCTCGTTTTACTGCTTTTTTTAAAATTTTTTTGAAAACGTGTCAATCTATTAAGTGCGCCCCGTTGCACTCTTATTTTCGAACACGCGGTGATTTGAATTTTTTAATCTCGTTTTTTTGCTTTTATTATTTTTTAAATCATTTATTTATTAATTCAATTTAAAACAATAAAAAAACAACAAAACCCGAAAAAATTCGAGATTCATAAAACTTTAAATAGGCCAATTCAAATTTTTATTCGCGAATCGCCAAAAATTGTTGATAACACTCCAGAACATTCGAATTTACCACTTCAGAGAATAACTCTTCGGATAATGTTGATGAGAATTTGAAAAGTGTTTCTGAATGCTGAAAAAAAAAACAAAAATTTAGGCTGAAATTGTTTTTTTTAGGCTGCGAACACGGCGTAGAACAATACTGTGCGCCGTTTGCAAGACACGCCCATTTTATTCTGAAACTTGTTTTCAATCAACAGTTCCTTTTTTTTCCCTTCATTTTTCTATTATCTGCGTTAAAAAAAAGTGCAAAAAATAGGCGGAGTATCGTTTGGCAGATAGCGCACGCTTATTTCACTTCTTCAAATCAAATTCAGATAGAATTCAAAACAACACATTTTCCGAAAAACCAAAAATGGCCGAGTTCTACAACGCATAATGAAGGCAACAAATTGTTTGTTGGTTGAAAACAATGTTTTCTTCCAATTTAAATGCCGATTTTTTACTGACCAAAAGAAACACTTGACAAAATCTTCCTTTCAACCACAAAAATTGCGGCGTTTTAAAATCGATTCCTTCTGATTCGCATTTGCTCATTATATTCGTCAATTCGACAATGAATTTCTGAAAAATGCTTTTTTTTCAAATTTCTTTTTTTCAAAAAAAAAGTTACATGTAAAACATCCATGAATAAGCTTTTTTGAAAATCCACCAAACTGTCCAGTTTCTCTTTTTGCCCTTCCAATTCTTCTAAATCTTTTTGTTTTCCTTCTTCGTCAATCTAAAAATGTGCTTGTCATTCACTTTTTCCAGCTTTTTCATACCATCGTTTCATCGTTTTGCTCATTTTCAATTTTTGCTTTCAATTCCTTATATTCTTTTTCAACCGACACAATGTGCCTTGACAATTTTTCCAATGCTTGATTTAGCACTTCAAATGTCCATTGCCTGAAAAACAATAAATCAATAAAAATCAATTGTTTCTGTCTGGATTTTCAGCCACCTATCATGTTCAAGTTTTAATTTCTCATCAAATAGCCAAGAAATGACTTGAGAACAATCCAAAACTTGCATTTTTAATAATTTATCGATTAGAATCATGATCATCTGCAAAGAAAAGAAAAATCAGAAATCGAAGCCACTTTATTTCTTGTTTTTCGCTCACTTGTTGGTTGGTTTTCCAGCACGAATAAATTGTGTCCAGCAATTTTTCTTGAAACTTTTCCGAAAAATCACAAATTGTTTTTAACGCATTTTGATATCTGAAATTTTGTATTGTTTCTCTATTTTCTATTTCATCGCCTCGTTTCTTTCAACCTTGATAAAGCAGAAAAATTATGACTATAAGTTTTTGATGCCATTTTTAGCATCACCGTTATGAATACCCCAAAATCATTGATTAAAAATCCTTCATCGGCGTCTTGTGATCTTAATTCTGCAATAAAGGCTTCAGCCGGTTGCCTTTCCTGAAACATTTGTGTAAATGTTTGCGCTTTTTCGTATCCTGGCTCCGTTTCTGCAGATTTGAAACATCACAAAACAATTTTTCTCAATATTTTTCTTTACCATCGTCCAGCATGTAGCGAATTTCGGGAATTGTCGGATGAATTCGCACAAATTCTGATGGCAACGCTTGCACAATTTTTTCATAGGATCCCAATCTTCGGCACTTTTCAATTACTTCTCTTGCAAATGCTACACTTCCACAAAATGAGTCCTTCTGAAATTTTCTTCTTCTTTTTTTTTTTTTAAATAAAAATAAATATCTGACCTCTAAACAATCGCTCCAATCTTTCCACGAGTATCGATATTGGAAATTTGACAAATGAAAACTGAACCAATCAACAAATCTGAAAATTAAATCAGAATTTTTAAAACAATTTCCACATTTCATTTTTACCTATCAATACATGCCGGTTGCATATAATCAGCTCTTTGATACAATAGCTCAACAGAATGAACCAAAATTTGTGGATAAGTCGTAGCTTGAAGTCGACAAAGCTCCAAAAGTAATGAGCCTTAACAATTGGTTATTTCAAGGCTTTAAGGTAACTCGATTTTTCTTTTACCATAAAATAATTGAGGATATGGTGCTTTTGGCAGCCTGAACATTTGTCCAAATATTGTCTCAAATATTAAATATCCCATTGCAACTGTTGGACTTTCTTGTGCAAACGACACCAATTCTTTGGCGCAATTCTTTCGATTAAACGAATTCTTTTCAATTATCCATCCAATTTCAGTTTCGATCAAAAAGCGTTCAACTGCGTGTGTTCCCGGCAAAATTGTTCCCTTAAATTCGCATTTTTTTTTTGGTTAACGTCTTTACTGAAAAAATGCTTACATCTTCCGGACAATCAGCATAATCGAATAGACGAAAAACGGCGCTTGGTGTTGGATATGACGACTCTTCAGTGTGAACTGCTGGGGTGAAGCTTGGAAGATTATGCTGAAGGGCATCTTGAAAAATTGCTTCAAATGCAACATAGTGACGTGGAATATGCTTTTCCTTCCATTCAGCTTCTCGAAGAACATTGATTTGAGCTGCTAAACTGTCTAAATAATCCTCTTGTTCGTGTGGAGTTCCATCTTGTCGCCAAACTTGTAAAATCTTAAAAATAGAGAAATTAATTTTACAAAAGAAGTCTTTAAAGCATTTGCGCCCCGAAGTTCAACCTAATTAGAAATAATCTTAACGAAAAAAACGCCGTGGGTCGTAAAAAAGCCTCAACTAACCGCTAGATGAGTTTTATTGCGTTGCTCCAAATATTTTGAAATTCCTTCAAAAATATTTTCCAATTGCTCATTCGCTTTCTCCAATAATTCTTTACCAATCCATGGTAAACAGCGAAGAACCGTAAAAATGAACCAATCGGTTCGGGATTGTGGAACGTTTTCCTCAAACGCTGCCGAAATTAACGACTCCAGATATTCTCCAATCGATTGTACGGTTAAGACTCCACAATTTCCTAAATCACACAAGAAAATCGCCTGAAAGTTTGGTGAATTTTTTAAAAAGCAAACAAAAATTTTTGCTCTTTTTTTCTTACCAAATTCTGAGCTTCCGTAAATTTCTCCTTTTCTAATAATTCGAGCTGCTCTCCAATCAACTTCTCGACGACATCACCACCAAAATTGAAATTTTTGGCGTTTAACAATCCGACGAGAGTTGTATAAACTGTGGCGCGATTTGGTAAATAAATTGCGCATCCAACAATTATATCAATGATATTTTTACGATATTTATCGAGATCGTCTTGTAAAACTCGGCATAAACCATCTAAATTACTTTCAATTGACGATCCACTGTTCTACAAATAATTTTTTTCAAATTTTATCATTTTTTTCCTTGTTGAAATTCTTACTTTATCTCCAACTCTTCCAATAATATCTTGTAACTTTTTCTCAACTTCATTAATTAATGGAACTGCTCTTCGACGTTTCGCTTCCACTTCATCATCAACTAAATTTTTATTATTATTTTAATGTTAAATAATTTAAAAATGTTAAGCTTTACCTTCAGAATAATGTCTTCTTCGAATTCCTGCCATTTTTCAAACAAAAAAAATAATAAGTTTTAAGATGGAAAAAAAAACGCCGTGCTAAACTTCAAGCGTTCTGTCACTTCGTAGTGTCGTTCACCTCTTTTCAAAAAACATAATTTTTTTGTTTGATTGTAGTTTAATTCGGAAATTTCCAGTTAATTCAAGTTAATTTTCAAGAGAACGTGCAAAAAAATTAATAAAAAATCACCTGGAAATGTAAAAAGTGCTAGAAATATGGTAGTTCGTTCCATTTTTCACGAAAACCTGCCTTAATGTGCAAATATTCCGATGATTTTTTGAGCTCAGATGATTTTTATAAATTAGTTTTACGTCTTATCGCTGTCATCTCTTTTCCAGTTCATTTTTTTACGGCTTTTATTATTTTATTCAAAACACCCAATCATATGTCAACGGTTAAATGGGAGCTTTTTCTACTTCATTTTTGGTAAACAGTTATTCGTTTCAAGACCCAAATAATTAGAAAAAAAGGGGAAAAAACGCATTAATTAGACTCGTGAAAACACTGATATTTTATTTTCGAAAATACTTTGAGAATTCAAAAAAAAATGTGTTTTTTTTTTTAAATCCTCGCTGCAAAGTAATCTCGCTCCAGCGCACATCTGAAGTGCCAACAAATTGCCCATAACAGTTCATATCGATTAATTACTGATAAATTCTAAAAATTTTTTAACTGCTGCTGGCACTGTATGTGCGTTGGCGCGCGAAATCTCATTTGAAATTGTTTTCAGAGACGACGCAGTAAAAAAAAAAAATAAAAAACCGTGCTGCGCCTTTAAAAAAATTTAAATAAACAATTTTTTTTTTTGATTTACAGTTCAGCTTTTCTGGACTTGTACGTCACAATTCTTACAATTCCACTAATGTTGTTTCCAACGACTGCCGGCTATCCGCTCGGATTATTGGTGCACCTCAATATTCCGACAATTTTCCTCATTTATTTTGGCTTCTCGTTTTTCGCCGCCACCACGATGGCGATCGTCGCGTTTTTTGAAGGACGCTATCAGGCGCTGGTCATCGACGCCTCGTTTCGAACCGTCAACAAGAAGTGGCGAAACGTCTTTCATTCAATCAATTTTATCGTCTCATTCCTCTTCTTTATTCCGCCAATCATTATGCGGCCCGACATTGACGTTGGCACCGAATTTGTAAAAAAGGTTGATTTTCGCTGATGTTGTCATCTCGCTCCACCGCACAAAAGAGGAGAGAGGGTTTCTTGCCAATTTTTCAAATTCAAAAACCGACGCGCAACAATTTTTTTATGAATTGAATTTGTCTGCAATTACGCTCCACTGAAAATTTAAAATCATAAGAAGTGCGGCACCACAAAAATATGGGCGGAGAGTAATTTGACAAATATTTTGCAAGCTGCGCACATTTTCTGTCTTCAAAAAAAAAAAAAAAACTGCGGCGGCGGCGGGAAGCCATCATTTTTCCACCAAAATTTGACGGATTCTTAAATTTCAGATGTTGCCGTGCCTTCCCAATGATTTTTTCAGAAAACCCGGTTTTCTTGTGCTCACAACCGATTCGTTGCTTCCAGTGATTTGCGTTTCGATAATGACAACATTTGTCGTCGCTCAACTTTTGTTCTTCATTTTCGCCGTCATCAATTTTCTGACACAGAAGCGAGCCGTCTACTCATCGGCCACCTACAGGCTCAAGCGAAAATATTTCCACACCTTCATTGTTCAGTTCACCGTTCCGTTCATTTTATTGATTTTTCCAATCGTCGCAATATTCGTCAATTATTTATTCGCACGTTTCGATCAAGGTGAAGCCGCCCATTTATTTTTTTTTTTTTACTGTACCTTTGCCAAGTCCAGCTTGCAAGTGTGTGCGTTGGAGCGCGAATTCTTTCTTGTATGGGGGGTTTTTCTTCAGGGGCCAGCGAGCGAGCTAAAAAGAAACACACCGTATTGCCTTTTTCTCTTCTTCTTCTTCCGCTCTCTTCTCAAATTAATTTTTCTTCAGCTTTTAACAATATTTGTGTTATTATTATTTCTTGTCACGGACTGTGCTCGGCGATTCTTGTCTTGGTGGCTCACAAGCCTTATCGAAATGCTTGTTCACTTTTTTTCAGTTGTCAATAAATATTTCAATTGTTTGTTTTTCTTCTAACTGAATCCAAATAACTTGATGCAAGTTCGCCCCATTGACACTTTTCGACCTTTTAACATTGTTTATCTGAAAAAATAGATAAAAACAATGATGCAAAATTGCTCTATTGAGAATTCAAAATTTGTGTCGACACAATTTAAAAAAAAAATTTAAAAATTCGATTTTTTAAATTAAACAAAATTTGAAAATTTGCCAAATGTTTTAGAACACGACAACGAGAGTTTTTTGCAAAACAACAGTTTTAAAAGACAGCGCCAGGCGAAAAAGGGTTAGAGAACAAGAGGTCTCTGCTCATTTTTGCAAGTTTTTCTTAATTTTCCCTTATTTTTCGTGCATTTTAACAAAACAAGATTATTTTAAAATAAAAATAATAAAATAAAATATTATTAAACTTATAAAATTTCAGAATAAAATGAGCAACACCCCAGATAACAGCTCACCAATGGTTCAAGACGATGATTCAACAATTCCGTAAGTTGATTTCGAAACTTTTTACTTTATTAAATTATTTTAAAACATTTTTTTTTAAAGAAAACAAAAAACAGCAAATCCTAGCGAATCTCGACCTTTTGTCTTAAAAAAATGGAATGCGTTGGCAATTTGGGCTTGGGACGTCGAATGTGACACTTGTGCTATTTGTCGGGTTCATTTAATGGGTAAACAAAAATTATTTGTTTAATTCAGTGAATTTTCCATTATAATCAAGGTATTTAGAAGAATGTCTTCGATGTCAATCGGATCCTAATTCAGATTGTGTTGTTGTTTGGGGGGATTGTAATCATTCATTTCATCATTGTTGCATGAGCCAATGGATTCGCCAAAATAATCGATGCCCATTATGTCAACAGGTATGAATTCGATTCTTATAAAAAACAAAACATTCGATTATCGATTATTTTCAGGATTGGGTTGTTCAACGTACCGGAAAGTAGAGACAAATACTAATTCTATTTCTTCAACTGTGATTTTTTTTGTAAATATTTTGCCACACCCCTTCTAAATGAAAAATTGAAAAAAAAAAAAAACTAAAGAAATTTTGCTGAAAATCCGATGTAAATTTCCCACTTTCTCACGTTCATCAAATTTGCAATCGAAAACCAACAAGAAATTCGTGTTTTTTATTGAAAAGAGCGCATTTTGAGAGAGAAAAAAATGAAAATTGACGCGGGAAAAAAAACAACAAAACAATTTCATTTTTTTCTTTTCAAACAAGGAACATTTCTTGATTTTTTTTTTCGTTCTGGTCCTGACAAGTCATTAATTTGCAAATCTTCCAGAGGTTTCAGAAAAATGAATCGATCGATAAGCGATCAACGAATTATTCATCCACCTTTAACGTCGTCACAATCATCGATTAGAAATCCGAAAGAAGCGAGAATTGGAATTTTGGGAAAACTTCAGCGCGTCGCCAGTTTCCGAACGTCGAACGGATCATTGACGACGTCGTCGTCGTTTTCAACGACCTCTTTTCAAAAACCCCGTCAATCTTCATACGAAAATGGGCGAAGCGGAATGCTGAAACGAGTCAAATCGGTGCTTGTCCAATCGCGTCCTCAGACGAAGAAATTTGAAAGAAACGCCAAAAACGTTCGACGAACTTTGAGTGCAAAACAAATTTCAGCAGCGTCGCGTTCAAGGTGAGAGCACCACGATTAAAGGTTGTTGTTAACGTTGAGTTTTCTGCAAGTCGCGCCCAAAACACCAAAGTCCAATTTTCGCCTATTATGTTCAATAACAGCTAACAACTTAAAGCTGAAAAAAATGAAATTAACCAAAAAAAGTCTTAAATTTCAGCCAAATTTTGTTGAAACAAAATCCCTAAAAACGTTTTTTTTAAAAAGAAAAGAAAAAAAAATATTTTTTGTTTGAAAAAATGAGTGATAAAAAATCGGTTTTTTTTTGTTTCTTTTGTCATTATTATGCTATCTATACGTTTTTGATAATTTGATAACTTTTAATTCATTTTCTATGCTTTTTCGTTGATAAAAAACACATTTTTTATGCGTTTCCCTCTTTAAAATAACACACAGCGGAGAAATGGAATTGAAAGGTTTCAATTTTTGGTCAAAATATTCAATTTCAGAAGATTCAAGCTTTGTGTCATCGTAGTTTGAAGATTCTCAAAAGTCGGCTTCTTCAAAATGTGCTCATGGCATCGATCGGTTTTTGAAGAAGACGACGCGGCGTTAAAACAAACGTTTAATTCTTTCCCCGGAAAATGATGCACACGTTTGGTTTGCTTGACACGTGGTGATGAGACCGTCGTGAAGAAAACGCAACATGTTCCTTTAAATTCTCACAAACTCATGTTGAATGGCGAAACACATTTTAATGAGGGCAGTGGGGGCAGAAGGACGGGGGGGGGGGGCTAAAAAATGTTCTTAATAGATTATGACATTATGTTTTGTGCTCGAAAACCATTTTCCTGGATTTCCAAATTATTTTAATGACTGAAAGAATATTTTAAAAAAAAGTTTTAAAAATAAAAGGACTCCCCCCCCCCCTCCCGTTTTCAGGCTTTCTGCTGTTTTATGTCGTCGTTTATTGTTGAAAAACAACAACGAAATTTGTCGAAACAAAAGGTTCGCCGTCACGTATTTCGAATGCGGGGCATGGTACCCCAATAGACGGGGTTCTGTGGTTTTTGCATTTCACCCTCTCCTCCCCCCGCCCCTCTCCATCGTTCGGCCCGCTGACAAACGGGAAAATTCGCCCCATTCAATATGAGTTTGTGAGAATTTAAAGGAACATGTTGCGTTTTCTTCACGACGGTCTCATCACCACGTCAACCAAACCAAACGTGTGTGCATCATTTTCCGGGGAAAGAATTAAACGTTTGTGTTTTAACGCGTCGTCTTCTTCAAAAACCGATCGATGCCATGAGCACATTTTGAAGAAGCCGACTTTTGAGAATCTTCAAATCACGATGACACAAAGCTTGAATCTTCTGAAATTGAATATTTTGACCAAAAATTGAAACCTTTCAATTCCATTTCTCCGCTGTGTGTTATTTTAAAGAGGGAAACGCATAAAAAATGTGTTTTTTATCAACGAAAAAGCATAGAAAATGAATTAAAAGTTATCAAATTATCAAAAACGTATAGATAGCATAATAATGACAAAAGGAAAAAAAAAAACCGATTTTTTATCACTCATTTTTTCAAACAAAAAATATTTTTTTTTCTTTTCTTTTTAAAAAAAACGTTTTTAGGGATTTTGTTTCAACAAAATTTGGCTGAAATTTAAGACTTTTTTTGGTTAATTTGTGAAATATCGACTATTCTCTCTTGAAATTTTCAATTTTGGTAAAATTATTGATTTTTCTTATCGATTTCTTCTTCTTCAGCTTTAAATTGTTAATTTTATTATTTGTATTCATATCTGTCGGCCGGCTGGTAGTACAATCTATAACAAAAAAGTTATTAATAGACCTCTCTCTCTCTCTCTCTCTCTCTCTCTCTCTTTCTTTTTCAATTTTAGTCTGTTTCTCTACGTGTCTAATAAAAAAGTTGTTATCAATTGATAAAATAAAATATTCCATATTTTTCGTTTCTCAAACAACATTTTTTTTGTTTTCTTTTTTTTTTTTAGAAAAATTTCAATTTTTCTACCCAGAAAAATTTTGCGCGTCAACTCGACACACATTTTCATTTCGCTGAGTGTCAACACCTCAACGCAGTGTTGTGATACGCAGTCTTTCGATTAAAACTCGACCATTTAAATGTGCGCGGCGCGCTAGAGCGAAATTGACTCCTCCCTTCCCCTCACCCTGCTGGTGGTCGAAAAAGCTGAAAATAATCGTCTTCTCGATTGCTTCTCAATTGTTCCTCCAATGATTGATTTCTGATCAATTTTATTGATTGATTTTTTGAGAGGAGCATCCGAAAACGTTATGATCAATAATAACAATAGTGATAGAGAACGTCGGCCAACATCATTATCAGATACAGTTGTCAAATCTGAATCGTTATCAAAACTTGCAGAAAATAATGGAATTTCAACCCGCTCTTCTTTTGAGTAAGCCAAAAAATCGATAATCAAAAAAAAAAAAAAAAAAAAAAAAAAAAACGGGGAGGGGACGACAGGGACCCCGAGCTGGAAAATTCTCTAGTTTGTAGTGTAGTCGGTTGCCAATTTTTAATCATTTCAGCTCAAACTCGAATAATGTTTCATCACTGGAAGGCGATTTTAATCAAAAGTTGGCGAAAATTTAAAAAAAAAACAAAAAAAATGATTTTTTTCTGTTTTAGAATTGACGAGAATCCAAATATGACGAGATCGATGAGCAAAAAGGAGAAATATTTTGCCGAAAAGCAGGATAAGAATTATTTTATGGTTTGAAATTCAAAAAAAAAATTAAAAAAAAAATTTTTTTTTTCTTGCTTGCTTGAAGAAGCTGATTCATCCGAGTTATCACGAAAGAAATCAACAATTTCGAAAATTGTTTGTCGAGAAGGGAATGATCGATGAAAATGATGTTTATTTAGCATGTGAGTAACGTCACGTCTTCAGAAGAAGAACAAAAAAAAAAAACAAGACCGTTACGTGCGTTGCGGTTCAGCGTCACGGGTTTAGAATTTCGTTGAAAATGTTCTAAATTCATTGGATATTTCGTGACAAGACCACCAAAAAGTTTCTGTGTCACCCACTTATGGCGCCTTTAAGAGTTTTCAAAAAATCGAAAGAATTTCACGATTTCGTTTCGCACCATGGCGAAAAACCCCTCAAAATAAAATTCAAATTTTTCTCACTCACTGTTTTTCAATAGAGCGCGTTTGCATCAAACGCGCCGGAAGAGGTGATTTTAAGCGTTACGAAAAAGACAGTGTCAATAGAGCATGTTTGCACCAACGTGATTAACAAAATGGCTGAATTTTCAGCGTATTCATGCGCATATCAACGAGAAATTTTGGCTCAAGGTCGAATATTTTTAACGCAATCAAACATTTGCTTCTACGCGAATATAATTGGATGGGAAACGAATTTGGTGATTCCACTAAAAGACGTCAAGCTTATCAGCAAACAAAAAGCGGCGCTAATTTTTCCCAACTCGATTCAGGTGAAAATTGTGATGCGTGCAATGGAGCGCACTTTTCATCTTCGATAATTGTTTCAGTTTGAAAAATTTAATGGGGAAAAGCATTTTTTTGCTTCGTTCGTCGCACGCGACAAATCATTTCATGTTCTCACGCTGACACTCGACCGGTTCAAAAAAGGAAACGTAGGCGAAATTCAGAATTCCAGAATTCCAGAATTCTTCTTTACCACTTCAATTCACTTGTATTGACTTGTCTTCTGTTAATTTCAGAAAGTGACACCTGAAGAAATTTGGGAGATTCTCAACAACAATGCCGATGAGATGAAAAATGGCTCGGTAAGTGATAAAGAGAGAGAGAGAGAGAGAGAGAGAGAGAGAGAGAGAAAGAGAGGGAGACAGAGCCAGAGACAAAGAGACGGCATGAGAGGGAGAGGGAGAGGGAGAGAGGGAGAATGAAAATGTGGTGCGCAAATATTTAAGACATCCAGTATTATTTTGTCATCATCAGCTTCAACCCTCTTTTTTTTCTCATTCTAAATATCTACTCTCGTCTCCTCGTGTTTTCTTCTCTGCGTCTCTTATCCTCTCCCTTCGGCAAAAGAGAAGGAAGGAATGAGATGAGAGAGAGAGAGAGAGAGAGAGAGAGAGAGAGGGAAGTGGAGTGTGCCAATATGAAAAACCTGCACCACACGCTTTACGCCGCGCTCAAACATCGGCTTTAATGGTTTTTTTTTTTGCTTTTAAATTATTTTCCAGAAAAAGCAAAAATTTCAGCAGCGAAAGAGAAAAACAATGTTTTTTGTGCTTAAATTGAATTTTGTAGTCAATTTTGTGTAGTCAAACAACACCAAAAAAAAAAAAATTATTTTGTTTGACTTCTTTTCCTTTTCCTTTTCCACCCCCCGTGTCAATACGTAGCAACGTTGGTCGCGGGACGAACAGGAAGCGCTGTGCTGATGAGGAGAGGAGAGGAGAGGAGAGAAAGTGAAGGGAAGGCAAACCCGCTAAACCTTCTCTTGACATTTTCGTGTGTTCTTGTTGCCCTTTTGAGCCCTTTTGATACCACCACTTTTTTTTTCTGACCTGACTGACTGACAACAACGTGAAACAACGAAAGGAGGAGGAGGAGGAGGAATCTCATTTTCACTCGATCATTTTTTATTTTCCCAATTTTTTCTTGCTGACTTCAATCGATGAAATTGAAGCAAATGTAAATGGTGGTTTTCTGGAAATTTGCCAAAAAAATTTCGCTTGTTTTTCTTAAAACGAATCTGATCAAAACGGTGAGCGATTTTGACAAGGAAAATCAAACTTTACGCCACGCCTCCTCATTTTTTTCTCCCTCTCTCTCACTCTCTCCCTTTCTCTGTCTTTCTGCCCCCTTGAATTTTTTGAAACACTCAAGCTCTTTCTTTATCATCAGCTCAAACGTGTTCATAATATATTCCAGACAACGACACCATCATCGATCGATTCTCAACAGACTACAAATTTGAATTCTCCCACGGGTTTTTCCTCCTCTTCTTCTTCAGAAATGACGGTAGGAGAAAATGCGCTCAAGCGTACAATTTTTTGGTTTTAACAATTTTGAAGGCACCAAACACTCGTCAATCGATGAAGTCAAAAAGAGCAAGTGTGGAAAAGGACAATTGCTCACAGAGCTCATCAGTCACCTCATCCGACAATATCGCACACGATGACTCAAATTTTCCGGAAGAAGGTGGAGGCGAGGAAGATGTCGAATGCGATGACGACGATACACAAAACAAATCGATAAACTTGACGTCGTCCTTGGTGCTTGACGACGACGATTTTTCGGATTCGGCAACGTCGGTCGACGTCTCGTTCGAACAAATTAAATGTCCGTGCGACGAGCATCAGGGCCGACTTGTGCTAGACGCGGTTTTTCCGATTTCGCTAAAGCGAATGTACGGTCTTTTGTTCAGTCAAAATCCATGGTTTGATCGATTTAATAAAGAATTGAAAAACAAAGGTGAGAAACCCAGTTTTTTGTTTTTGTGTTCACCAAGCTGAGCCGAGATTTTTTTTCTTTAAAATCTTTTAGTACAAAAAAGAGGCTTGCGCCTTTAAATCTAAAAACTGCTCGTACCGAGACCTGGGTATTACAGGAATCAAGAAAAAGTTGCGCCTTTCAATCTTTTTTCATTTTCTACTGGGAAAAATTTGTAGAACTTAAAACCCAATAACAAGAAAAATTCACGTCGAAACCCGTTTTTTTATGAAAAGCTTGCGCCTTTAAAACTTTTAAGATTATTCTAGACGAACTACCTATTAAAATCTCGGCTTAGGATTTCTGCAATTTTTACGAAAAATAAAAAAAACAACAAACAGGTTACGTCGCATCACCATGGACCCGCGACAAGTCTGGCGACGAGTCACGAACATGCACCTACAGTGTGGCGCTGAATCATGCGATGGCACCAAAAAATGTGATCGTCAACGAGAAGCAGACAATTTCTTTTTTCGAACGACGACACGACGGTTTTCGCGTCTACAAAGAGACACAAAATTCGGGCGTACCGTACGCCGACAATTTTATGGTGCAGTGCACTAATTGTTTTTGTCGCGTCGGCGTCAACGCGACGCGAATCACGGTGCACGGTGGAATTTATTATAAGAAGGGCGTCTGGAGTATCATCAAGGGTTATATTGAAAAGGGAACACATCAAGGACTTGATGATCATTATCGATTATTGGAGAAGATGTTGATGGAAGAATGTCAGAGAATCAATCAGTAAATGATCAGAAAAAAAACTTTATCAATTTTTCTTTTCGATTTTTTAGAGAAGAATCTGAATCAAGCCAAATCTCACGATCCGTCCCCATCAACGCATCATCCACCATTGACCAATCAATAATTGAGAAGCCAACTCGAAAATCTCAAACCTTCATCAAGGCGAAACGATTGACTGCCGGCGGTGGTGAGAACACAACTCGTCAAAACACATTTTACGACAACACATTTTTAGAGAATTCTTCAATATCGTCGCCGACGCCAGTTTCAAATGGAAAACCAGCGGGTGCGACGACAACAGCGATTGATTCCTGCAATAACACGACGGCATCATCGAATTGGAATTCGGAATTTCTTAGCTACAAGCCGATATTGATTGGAATTCTTGTTGTATTATCGATTTTCTTGCTAACTAATTTCTTGATTTTGATCGATATGTGGAAAATGCAAAAAAGGTTTTTCTTTTCAACTTATCATTGCTGCAAACGCGCTCTATTGATAACTTCTCTAAAGCACGTAAAAGGAAATTTTCAAAATTTACGATCACCGAAAAAATTCCTTTCAATTCTCTTTTATCGATTGATCGATTAAACGCTTTTTCAGCAAAAGAATCGAGCCACTCAAAGACAGCGAACAACTCTCTCTTGTTGACACAATTTCAATATTGACGCTACAAGTTCAAAAACTACAAAATCAATTGGAAAAACTACAAAATCATCGAACAGAGCTGTGAAATGATGATTTTTGTTTTTAATTGAATCGAATTTTCTAGATTCCCCTCTTTTTTGCCTTTCCATACCCCTCTCCTACCTTACTACGACGGCTTTTTTCTTCCGGTTTTTATTTCATTGAAACATTTTCAATTTTTATCATTTTTTTTCTTGTTTCATTTCATTCCCATTTTTTTTTGTTTTTTTTTCACTTTCAATAGGTTTTAGATTAAATTATTTGAAAAAAATGTATAAATCGATAAATTTTGCAAGTAAAACTTCTAATTTTCTAATTTACTCTAATTTTACGATTTTTGTAATTAATAAAGAAAAAAAAACATTTAAGCTTGACAAAAATGTTTTTTTTTTTTGCTTTACTTTCCTCGAATTATTTTTATCGATTTTTTAAAGGAAAAATCAATTTACATTTACAAAACTGCATCGAAATCCAACTTTTTTACAATTTTACCCGTCATTGATGGATGATTTGGAAGAGACGCAGCATATTCCTAGAAAAAAAATATAAAAAATTTGTTTTTCTTCAAAATTTGAAACCTCAAAAGACATGTCTCGGAATATTTGTTTGATAACCAATTTTAGTTTTGGTTTGGCGACTTCTATTGGAGCGTCATCTGTCCAAATTTCGACATCTTCTCCAATTGGTCGAATTCGAAACGCGTCAGATGTCTGAAAATTGTTCGGAAATATGATTGTTCAATCATTGCCAAGGTTACCGATTCTGAAGTCATTGTTTTGATATTCTGATTGGCCGCTTCTTTTATCGAGAACCGTTCAATTTGTGGCATTAAATCGTGAACCGACTTCAGATATTCAACGTCTTCTGAATCTGTGTGCTCCAACACCTGTAAAAAAATGGGATTTTCTCTTTCTCCTTCTCAATTCAACTTCTCCTACTTCAAATGGTTGAGCTTGGCTAGAGCTGGCGCCAATTTGGATTCGTTCCGAGTTGTCGAATTTCAACGCTTTTTTTGTGGTGTCGGCGACAAGCGACGGAATCCGAACCACCGGAACAGCATGATTTCTACCAATGACTGGAAAAATGAAAATAATTCTTTAAAAAGAAAGATGAAAAACCGGGAAGATTGGTGAATGCTTGTCGCGTCTCTTCTTCCATTTCAACGGTGTCCTCATCTGATTCAGAACTCTGCTGATTCAGATGTCGGCGCATTTGACGCATTTCGAATTGATCTTCAGCGTTGTTAATGAGCTGAAAATTGAGAAAAAACTGGTTTTTCTTTGAAGGAAAAAAAGTCGCCAATCGTTTTTCACCTCGAGCGGAGTTGCCCGATTCGTTCGAGCCAGAATCAAAACTCGTCGCGCTTCCACAATTGCTCCGGCCAACTCGACACATTCAGCCCAGCGAACGTAAAGCGATGCATTTCTGAAAGTGTTTGTTTCAGTTTTTACAAAGAAAAAATTAATGAGAAACCTGATCAAAGATCCTCGACTTATGGCGAAATGATAAATATCATGCGCGTGTCCGGCGCTGTTATCCGCCATTCTATCCCAAATTTTCAGCATTCGATCGTCTTCTGAATACTTTTGAATGAATCCATCGCGACTCACAATTTTCCACAACAATTCATAATACAATTTATGGCATCCAAATGGATAATTTTGTTCAAACCACGAGCAAAACTCGAAAATCGCTGTTAATTCGTCGTCTTTTTGCGGTAAACTCTTCAGTAATTCGTCGAGTTTTGTTCTCGCCTGGTTTTCGTCAAACTCGTTTTTCTGAAAATGCTGAAAAATTGTGTGGAAATTAAGGAAAAATTATTTACTTTTTTTAAGGCCTCAATTTTTCTTCCTTTTCTTGTTGGTCGCATATTTTCAGAATATCTATTCCAGTCATCATTGACTTCTGATGCTTCTTTTTCAGACATTTTTTCAAAATTGCAGTTGTTTGTCACTCGAAAAAACAAGCGCCGATTTAATTAAACTTTTGAATTTAAACATTTGGCGGGTCAAAGTGTGCAAACACCGAGTTGTACGCAAGCGCTGTAAGTGACGCACTTTAGTTGTATGAGCTTCATTTTCTACAGCAGTTTTGGCATAAATTCACCAATTTTTTTTGTTTCTGGAAACAGAATACGAAAAAAGGATGAAACGAAACTTTAAAAAAATCAAATCGTGTCAAAACCACTAAGAAACGCTGAAAAAATGTCTGAAATCTTCAAAATCAACCGTTAAAAGCAGAAAAAATGAAGATGAAAGAAACTTTCCGATCAGAATGTAAATCAAAGGTTTGAAAAAAAAAACGAAAAGTGAGTCATTTTTTAAAATTAACCAGTTTTGATAATTGAGAAATCAATAAAATCAATCGATAAATAATTCAAAATTTCGATCGAAACCGAGTTTAAATGAATTCTGGAAGAATTTGAAGGTATCGAAGGATCAAATCCAGACCCCCTCACATTTTTTGATTTTTCAAGTTCTTCAAGAAAACTTGCTAGGGAAAACTTAACCAGGATGTTTTCCATGTCCTAGAAATGGGCGGAACTTTATTTGCAAAAGGTGCTCAAAGTTTACAAATGGAAAAATTGATGTTCTTTTCGCTAACAAATTGGTGGCAATTTCAATTTCAATTTTGTTTTTTTTTTGTTAGGTTCACCATCAAAAAAGATATTCCGTATCTATGCTAAATCTCATGACATTACAATGGCCGTCATAGTAACGGCCAACGGCGGCTCCAGTAAGGGGGGGGGGGTGGAGCCAAAAAAAATTTGGCTTCAATCTCGTCATTGACAATTCGTGCTTTTTGAGGTAAACGAGATGCCAACATTTTTCGAATGTGCCACGTGTCAACGTTTGTACTCGCAACACTCGTTGCCAATTCATCAGAAGACGTGCGAAAATGCGATGACGTCGAAAAAGGTCGGGAGTTTCACC
Organism: Caenorhabditis drosophilae; assembly: GCA_963572285.1. Classification (NCBI taxonomy): domain Eukaryota; kingdom Metazoa; phylum Nematoda; class Chromadorea; order Rhabditida; family Rhabditidae; genus Caenorhabditis; species Caenorhabditis drosophilae. Next base: position 5,596,785 of record OY751560.1, on the reverse strand, counting down.
GGGGGGGGGGGGGGGGAAAAAAACCACCCGCCTGATTTTGTTCGTTTTCCAGGAGAACGACGTGAAAAAGCGACAAAGTTCGCTGACAAAAACTGGAAAACTGAAAATTGTCGAGCAGCAGCAGCAGCAGCGGCCACGAACCCAATCGCTTTCCAGAGCGATTTCAATGGAGAATTCGTTTGAAAATTGTGCGAAAATTGCGGTTTTTTTTCTCGGGGTCTTCTGGAAAAATATTGTTTTTCAGACGGACACCGAATTTGTTTTGTTTGTGGAAAACGTTTTGACGCCGATTCTATTGAAGCTCACAAAACGCATTGTTTAGAAGGTAAACCGACCGGAAGTTTTGAGACATTAAAAAAAAACAATTTTTTTCTATTATTAAAATGCGCTCTATTGAAATAAGAAATTAAAGTTTTGACAAGTAGCGCGCTTTAACGAAATAAATCTCGCTCCATTGCACATCTAAATTTGCACAACGTTTAAAAAAAAGGCAATCCTAGTGTGTGCGCTGGGGCGCGAAATCTGGCTTGAAAAAAAAGAAAGGAAAAGAAAATTTACTTTTGTTTCTTTCATCAACAGAATGGTCGAAATACGCGTCGGCTCACTCGTCACGCTTCCACTTCTACAAGCCGAAAATGCTCGAGATACCGACAATCGACGGAACCATCGATGTGGCTCGCGAGAATCTGAGAGCATCGCAAAGTTCGCGAAATTGTCAGCTGGTTCGATGCAAACGATGCAACGCAAAAATTCCATTTCAACACGCTCATTTTCATCAATGCGCTCGTTTTGAGCCGTCAATTGAGTTTTTTTTTTGAAATTTTTGCTGCGAAATTTTCTGAAAAAATTTTTGTTTTTTGTTTTTTTTTTTTTAAATAAAAAAATCGATTTTATTTTGTTTTAAAATGTTCTTCTTAATCTTCTCCCGCCCACCTCCCCCTCCCTTACACAAACTGGATTCAAACCGATGCAATAATAATGTTGATGACGATGACAAATTGCGCGAATCATATCAGTGACGAGAGAAGAAGAGGAATTAGAGAAACTATTTTTATTGATTTTCTCTCTTTTCTTCATTTTTCCTTCTTTTTTTGTTTTTTTTTTTTTTTAATTAAAAATGAGCGCCGATGCGGCTCTTGATGGAATTGATGATCGGGACATTCCAAAAATGGAATTGCTCACCGCCGCCTTCAATAATGACGTCGAAAAGGTTTGTCTTGCTCGATTATTATTGATCCGATTTCATCGAGAGCTTTTTCCTTTTTAGATCGAATGTCTGATGCAGAATGGTCAGGTGCACATCGATTCAACTGATGATGATGACGTCACAGCTTTGCACATTGCCGCATCAATGGGAAACAATCATCTGGTTTGACGAACCACGTTTTTTTCCTTTCAATTCTAACATTGCAACTACCGAAAAACGGTGCTTCTCAGGTGAAGCGTCTTCTCGACTACGGCGCCAATATAGAAGCGTGTAATCAGCTTGGAATGACAGCCTTTCATCATGCATCACGCGAAGGAAAACTGTCGGTGATCGACACTTTGCTTCAGCGCGGTGCCGATTATCGCAAGTTGACGTCGATGGGTGTGAACGCGTTGACGTTGGCGTCGGCCGGCGGACACGCCGATGTCGTCAAAAAATTGCTGAGTCTACGAGACGAGAGTTGGAGATGCGGCCCGAGAAATCGATCGCTGGCGCCGACGCCGTTGATTGTCGCCACTTTTTTCAAGAGCTCACAAATTTGTAATTATTTGATTAGGTTTGCTCAATTCTTTTTTGTTGCCATTTTAAAGTTCGCTAGAGCGCACTTTATCATTCAAAAAAAAAAAACTGTAAACTAATTTTGTTCTTTTTTTTTTTTGACCTACAGAGCCGGAGCCCAAATTGATGAGACTGTCGATACGTTGAAAGGCCTTTCCGCTTTATCAACGGCAATTATTTGCACTCCAGGTGTCTACATGGTAACATCACTATTAGATTTAGGAGCGAATCAGGCAAAAAAGTTTCGCGATTCAGTCGAAGACGAGAAATCAATAAATTAAAAATTCACAGAAGTCTTCATCGGCTGAATGCGTTAGAGTTGGCAAAAGCTTTTAAGCGAAAAGATATCGCCAATATTCTTTATGAGAAACGAGCGCCGAGAAATAGTAAATTTCTATTTGATTTTTCATTTCTTTTGAATTCAATCAATAAATCAACAGAATTTGACGCTTATTACGATATTCGTAAATTGATTGCTGAAGATTCGATAACCGATCGAATCATTGATCAACCAACTCAAGATGGTTGTACATTATTGATGTTTGCCACAATTATGAGAAGCATCAATTCGGTAAGCAGACGTTACACGGTTTCTGGGTTTTTGAAGCGTCAAGAAGTGTACAGGCGACTTTTTTTTTTTTGAATTGACGCTCCTACAGTAATCCAATAACCTGCATTTCAAAGTTTCAAAACATCCACACCGTGTGATCAAATATCGATTAGTGGTTCTTCACAATTCTTTTTTTTTGAAGGCGAAAAGTCTTGTTCAAAAAGATGTCGACATTAATGCTCGGGACAATTTGAACATCAATGCTCTTCAAATCGCATGTCTTCTAAGAGTCGACGAGCTGGCTCAAATCTATTTGGCTAAACAATCGTCGACATATGGGACGAACAAGTTCGGCCTCACCGCTTATGATCTATATGTTCAATCGACTGGTAGAAGAGCGCAAAGGAATTCAGAATCATCAAAACTGGAAATAATCGATTTTCAGATGTAATTGAATCGAATTCGCTGAGAAGTCAGCTTCATCCACATCGATCAATTCAAATCGATGTGAAACTCAATTTGAGCAGCTCATCGGCGAGCCTTTATAAAACTCTGCAGCCGAAGGTTTTTCAAGATCGAGTGGAAAAGGAAAATCAATATTTGTTTTCTTTCTTTTCAGGGCTGGTTGAACAAGGTCTCATCTCAAATCTTTATGAGCCCGATCGAACGACAGACCGAATCGATTGAGCCCAAACATTGGCTCGACGTTTTTGTTCAATACCAACCGGTGAAGGAGAGAAATCCATGTGTGGGGCCTTAACGAAACCCAACTTGAAATCGGCTTGAATTTTCATTTTCAGAAGTTCGCCAACGTCGATGAAATTCTTCGATGCACCAAAGCGGCTCGTGCTCCCGACGTGAATCCGTACGATGCGGCGACCGATGCAATGAGAGCCTACATGGAGGATTGTCAATCGTTTCTTGCCACATGTTTCGTCGACATTTACGGCGATCGAGTTGAAGAATCACAAAGTCAGCGGAGTTCAACACAGCTCTTCTCGGGTCACTACGACATTGCTCAATTCAATGCTCGCTGCTCCGGCTATCCGCCGTCGCGAAAATTTCATCGCAACTCACTGTCACTTCATCGACGTGATAGCATTGATAGCACCGGTAGTTTTTCAGCTTTTTTTTTGTTGTTGAAAATTTATTATTCGTCTAGGATCCGAACGTCGAAAAGTGCGATCGTTTGTTTCAATGTTCGAATCCCCGTCACAAAATCAGATGCGAACCACTCCGCGAATGCTTAAAAAGTCACGAGATTCGATGGCAGAAGCTGCCGAGTCGGGAACACGATACTATTCAGCTCAACACAGTCGATCAAATCGCATTGGCTCGGCAATGGTACCAAAGGTTGTTGTCGGTGCTCATCGGACACCATCCTATGTGATCACAGATGGTATCACGATTTGTCTTCTTCCTCAACTTTATCCTACACATTTTCAGAAATGATTTGGGCTCAATTTGTAAAACGAAATCAGGTGTCATTGATGCAGACGCTTAAGGATGAGGAAATCGATCGATATGTAAGACGAAGAGGGTGGCAACGATGACAGACGATGCTGAATTGATATTTCAGAGCTTTTTATCGTTGACCGAATCCAATCTTCACGAAATGAATATACGATCAAAGGCTGACATTTCAACTATCAAGGAAATTCAAAAATTTTTCTTGACCGGATCAATGTGACTTCATGTTTTTGAAAGCCATGAATCACTTTAGGATTGATTGTCTTCTGAATTCTCCCTAAATATTTTCAGTTAAAAAAATTCTTTAATCGGATTTATATTTTACGAAATTTAAAAAAAAAAATGTCATAAAACCTTTGAAACGTCAAGGACAAAAACTGGTAACTTTTTCAAGTAAAAGTCACTAATTAGAAGAAGCGGCGGGGAGAACGGGGCGGAAAGAATGACTAACTGTCGCCGACAATGTGGTAATTATAGGATGAGAACTGTGACCAAAAAAAAGAAAAGAAAGAAAACTCTCAATAATACTTTTCTGAAAGGAGACGATAGAATTAATGGAATTAAAAAGCTTCTGGCAATGAAAATAGAAACCAGTTTAGAATTCTACCTACAAGCTTCTCCTCCCCCTCACCCCCCGCCCTCACCACAACTTTAAAAATAAGAGTAAAATTGAACATTTCGTCAACGACTAAAACCAAATGATGGTGGCAATGTCGTCATTGAAAGACGAAATTCGAATCCTCGCGTTCCTTTCCACTTTTGCCTCAATTTCATCAATTTCAATCTTTTTTTGGATGGTTTTCGAGCTGAATTCGGATGTCAACTTTATTGAGAATCAGGTGAAAAATAACGATCAGCCGACAATGCGCTCTTAATTCGATGTTTTAGGTTTACGCTACCGTTGACTCGTTCCTTATTGAAACCGAACCGGCATGGCAACAACTCATGAGTACACAGAGTCTTCTAAATCCTAGCCGAAATGAGCGCCCAAAAAGTGTGTTCGAAGCTCATTTAAAGAATAAAAAGAAGCGGCAAGTCTACAGCAGCCTTCCCAGCTGGTGTCAATGTGAACCAGTGAAGCCGATATGTCCTCCTGGGCCCCCAGGTTTGAAAACAAAAATAAAACGAAAGCTCAATCTACTTTTTCTCAAGGTGCGCCTGGATCTCCCGGATCACCAGGACCACCTGGAACACCTGGCAATCCAGGAGCTGACAATCAGCAAATCTACGAACCGATTCAATGCCCACTTCCCGACACTTCATGCATTCGTTGTCCTCCAGGCTCTCCTGGCTCGCCTGGTCGCGACGGTTCACCAGGTGAGCCGGGTTCTGCTGGTCGCAACGGCCAGCCTGGCCAACGAGGAAACCCGGGCAAGCCGGGACGTCAAGGCGACGTTGGCAGTGGCGGTCGACCAGGCAAAACCGGTGAGCCAGGAAAACCGGGAACACCAGGGCGCGACGGTAAAAAGGCACGAAGTCGTCCACCGGGACGACCGGGACGACCCGGTCTCGTCGGAAAAGAGGGCGCCACCGGTGAACGCGGCTCACCCGGACGACCAGGACAACAAGGCTCGATTGGATCACCGGGTAAACCCGGATTACCGGGAATGGCCGGAAATGACGGACCACCAGGCTCTCCTGGATTCCCAGGATCACATGGACCGGATGGTGGATATTGTCGATGTCCGATTAGGAATGATGTCTATCAACAACCATATCGGAATCCGTATTTAAATTCGTATCCGTATCGATCGAAAAAATCCAAATAAAAAACTTTTTTTTTTCTCTTCGAAGCAAAAGCTGAATAAAAAGACGAAAATCAATAAAAACGGTTATCTATCAATCTTTTTCACCGTTTTTCTCCTGTCACTTTTGATGAGAATCGCGTGTGCGCGATTCTTTGTTTTCTTCTTCTCTCTCTCCCTCCCCCCCCCCCCCTTTTTTTTCAAGAACAATAAGCGTCAATTCTGCGTCTCATTGATCACTATCAACTCTCTTCACGCCTTTCGTGTGCCAGTGGAAAGGGCCACACGCGCCAAATTTGAATCTTCGTCCTCAACGACATTGGCCTTATCTCACCATTTTTTTTTTCAAATTTATTTTCTTTTTCGTTTTCTCTTCTTCTTCTTCTTGCTCCTCATTTACAAAAAAAAATCAATCAATATCGGCGGAAAAAAAAAAGTTGAGGAATAATAAAAATAAAATTCTTCTTCTCCTTCTTCTTCCTACCCTCCTTCTCTCCCTCCCTTCTACTGCCTCCTTCCCCTCCTCATCAGTCCGATTTATTCGTGTTCGATGCCAGATGTGCGCCATTTCTCTGCGTCGCCACAAATCGCCTAAAATTTTTTGCACAAAAGTATAAAATACCAAAACTAACACACATATAAATTGAAATGAAGACGACGGGGACGGGGACGAGGAGGGCAAGGAGGAGAAGGAGAACCTGAAGGAGGAAGACGACAAAGACGAAAGTGTGCAGTTGCACAAGTTTTCGATCACAACAACCGATTTTTCTTTCTTAACCCTCTCACCCCCCCCCCCTCCCCAGCTTTTTCAGCTTCTGCCTATGCCCCATTTCCTACTCAAAATTCTTCTTTTTTCTCGCCTGTCTAGTCTTCCCCACCATCAACAAAAATAAAACGTCTCCTCTTCTCTCCTCTTCATTGGCCTTCGCCGATTTCAATGAATGCTCATCGTAATTGAGAATGTGTCATTTTCACACTTTGGCGGCTTAATTGAAAATTTGCTCAACAATTTCCAAAATGAGATTTTAATTCAATTCCCCTCCCCATTTTCTCTCATCCCCTTATCCTCTTCTTTTTTTATTATTGAAATATCATTTACCGTAACATTTGTTTTTCACCAATTTTTTAAATTTTCCCGCCAAAATTAAAACCACCCCTCCTCCCTTCTCCTCCCTTTAAGATTTCTTTTTAGGCTTTCTCATGTTTCCAAACAAAAACGTAAATAAAAAACCCCAATTCAAATTCTTCGTAAACTACAGTAACCGGCAAATATCGATGGATTGAGTCACGCCCGAAGATCCTCAAATTGTTTCAAAAACATTCAAATCAACTCAGTTGAAATTAGCTTCAATGAATTCACAAACGGCGGTATCACAATAGCCGATTCTCAGCGAATTATTGTTTAGAAACCAAGAGGCTGTCTTAATTCAAGATTCAGACTGCATGCATTCACATTCTGATGTTCATTGGAAAAAATCTTAAAAACATTTTTTCCCAAAATTTATTTCAACTCGATTTTTGTCAACACAATATTCATCACAATTCCTAATTGTGTACACATTTTATTTCTCTCTCTCTCTCTCTCTCTCTCTCTCTCTCTCTCTCTCTCTCTCTCTCTCTCTATCTCCTTCTCCCTCCCCCTCTATCCATATCAGTAGAAAACCAAAAAGGAGAGAAAGAGAGAGAATGGAAAAAAAAGAGGGAGGAAGGGGGGGGGGGGGGGTGGGAAGAGAGGACGAAGCAATTCTATTCAGTTTGTGCAGCTGCTCCCCCCCTCCTCCTCCTCCTCCTATCCCCTCCTTCTCTTTTTTCAACTACACGAAGAAGAATCATACTGTAGTGTAGAGGAAGGAGGCTCTACTACCAACTCTCCCTCCCTTCTCTCTCTCTTCTTCCTTCAATTGTTTTCAATTCAATTTCCATCCATATCGTCGTCGTCGTCGTCATTTTTTTCCTTCTTCTGTATTTGTATTCTGTGGTTGGTGGAAGAATAGGGAAAGAATAAAAGGGTATTGTCTGAATTACGTAATCCACACACTTGTACCTCCTAACTTATCTCCTCCCACCGCACCCAACCCCTTTTCTTCCCTCTAATTCACCAATAAAAGGTGTAAGCATCGATGTTTGTTTTTGTTACTTCTTTTCTGCTTCATTGTCAACTTCTCTACAAGCTTCTACATTTCATTTTTTTGAATCCACAAGAAACCGCCCCGATTCCAAAAATCTTATTGATCGTAAAATTCAATCATCTCTCTCTCTCTCTCTCTCTCCGGCTCATAAACTTTCATTTTTATTTCTCAACGTATCTCTCTCTCTCTCTCTCTCTTCATCACCACCGCCGACACATTGTCTTCCTCATTTTTTCGGCTGTTTATGTGCGACACGTCGTAAATCATTGTCATTTATTTCAAGTATGAATAAAATTGGAACATTTCTCAAATGTGCCCCTCCCCCTTGCCCCTTCTCCTTTTCTTTGATCACCGTTCTGTTGATTTTAGCATCTACGATGGTAAAAGTTGAGAATCGTCAACTATTTAGAGCATCATAATTTTTAAAAGTTTTAAGCTTTAAATTAAACTAGGAAAATTTATCTACAAAACCTTCAATAAAAAATATTCTGAAATTTCGAACCTTCTCGAACTTAATTTTTTTGGAGCATTTTTTCTCAAAAATTCCAAAAAATCAATAAAAAATTGTTTAAATTCAAAAAAAAAAAATAAATTTTTAATTGTTTTCCTACGAGCCTCATCTACCGTAATCCAACTTTTTAAACATTTTGAGTGGTTCTTCCTCTCTCTCTCTCTCTCTCTCTCTCTGACCTCTTGTATGCTTTCACTACATTCTCTTCTCTTTTCTCCACAAATTCAAATAGTCTCATCAACTTGAATGAGAGGTGGATCCAATCTATCAATTGGTTTAGATGATGATGATTCGCAGCATGTATCCATCAACAGATTAACATAATAGTTTATAAAATGTGCTAATCTACTACGGTTTGTCTAACAATTTATTGAACGAAGATTACATTTTTATTTCTTTTTTTCGTTTCTTTTAAAAATCATGAATTTCTCGATCTTGCAAACGTGCTCTAAACGCAATAAAAGATACAAACCAGCAAGAAAATTTTAAAACCCACTCCCCATTAAAAGAAACCCCCAAAAAAGTGCTGAAAAACCCAAAAAAAAAACGTTTTTTAAACATAAATTCAATTGGGGAATTGTTAAACCTTTACAGTAATCTGGATATTTCTGAACAAATTCTGGATTTTATAAGGAATACGGTATTATTGATTGATTTTATTTTATTTCCCCCCTCGAAAATGTTGAGACGGTTTTTATTTTTGTTTTATTATAATTTACATGAGCCAAACTAACTATTTAGCATACATTTGATCTGACCTTTTTCTCTCTACTCTTCTTCTCTCACTCTCTTGGTAATCTTCACTATTTTCAAGTTGGATCTCTCCAAAATGGGGCGTGTCTCCACATCTCTAAATCTCTCTTCATCTTCTTCTCTATTATGTCTAAACCGCGATTTTTTTTTGCGAATGATCAACCCAAAGTGTGTCGGCGTCTCCACATCCCACCATTATTTCTCTCGAAAGATGATGGTGTATATCCATTGTCGGCGTCGTCGTTCTCTTCCACCATCACCGTCAACACTACAACCCACAGCTACTACCACCATTAATAGTCCACCCTCACCACCAACACCAACCTCCCCCCCCCCCCCCCACCTCTCTCTTCCTTTCATTCCCTTCACTTCTCTTCATCACCCAAATGTCCTTCTTCATCCCTTTTTTTCTCTATTTCTAGATATCGCCCGGGTGCACCCTACCACCAAGCACTTCTTTTTTTTGGCGTCCCTTTTGGTGATGTTGATTTTTTTTCTTGTTTCCCCTCTTCATTTTTCTTGAATTCGTATCGTGCTGAAAATTGAAATAACATAATTTATAATCAAATTCAAATGAACCTTTAATTCAATTTCACCTGTTCTACTCGATTATTTCGCTTTAATCCACTTCAAACTTTTTGCACCTGCTTTTCATTTTTTTTTCCATTCACTACTCTTTTCTCATCTTCTTTCTTTTTCATTATTTTCGTTTCATTTTTTTCAAGCTTCACGTATCAACGATATGGCGGACCACGGAGGCCAACAACTTCCACCACCCCCAACAGTGGCGGTTGGAGCCGGAGCCGGAGCCGGATCAGCTGTTGTTCCGCCAACATCGGTTGGTCTTGATCCACAACAATCAACAGGACTTGCGGTTGGCCCACCATCAGTTGGAATGTTTGATTATTCTTATCAATTGGATCCCAATTATTGGAATCATGGTTCGTTTATTTTATCTTCTAAATATTTAAAAATCGAATTTTTTTCTAGGCTATGCACCATTGGCTCATTACCCACCAAATGACATCGATTATTATTCGAATTTGGCTCCTCCACCTCAACAACAACCATCATCTCAAATTCCAACGTCTCTACCAAATTCACAAGTTGAACAACAATCTTCGGCAATAAGTGAAGCATCAAAACCGCCGCCATCATCGATTGGTACAAATAACTCTGACGTTCTTGAACTGAAATCCTCAATTAATAACAACTCGGAGAATCAACAGCAGCAGCCACCAACAAGTCATAATTTATTGGTGGATCCAACAATTCCGCAAATGTACAATGGTTGGAGTGCTTATCCGCCAGGTTATATGCCAACCACTGAAGAGAAGCCTGGAACATCAATGGCACACAATCCAAATGCTTATTTATCAATGCCGCCAGGCGCCTATCCACCACCTCCACCACAATTTGTTGGCGCTAACGAAATTGGTGGTGGTGGTGGTGGTGGACAAGACTTGGTAGTTGGCGCCAATCCTCATTTTTACCAGCAGCCACCACAAGGATCAATTGTAAGTTTTCTTTTTTTTGCCTTTTTGTCTGCCTCATGAATTCTTTGATTTCTTTTTTCTTTAATTCTCGTTGTCGTCGGCGGCGACATCTGAAAGATTTATTTGTCCTTCAAAGAATAAAGAAGTCATCAAACACAAATAAATAGAAAAAGAAGGGGAAAGGGGGAGTGGCGGACATAAAAAGATGGATTAGTTGCATAAATCGGTACAAAAAAATCATTTTTTTATTTGATTTCTTACTCAACTTTTTCAAATAAAAAAGGCGGTTTTGTTTTTGGACGCAAGTAGCGCGGCGCACTAATACACAAAATAGAAAATACGTTTTGTTTTGTTTCGGTTGAAATAAATTTACCTAAAAAATGAATTTTCTTAAAAATAAAATTTTTTTTTCTAGATTTTGAGCTTTTTATTTTTAGCTTTTCATCATAACGTCATTTTTTTTGTTTGTCATGAACGTAAAAATGAGTTTCAACTTACAGCACAAAAAATTCAAAACAAAAAGTTATAGCTTAAATAAAAATCGTTTAAATCGATTTTCAAATTTATTATTTTTTAAATCGATTCTTTAAATTCAAAAAATAAAATTCAAAAAACAAATTTTTGACCCAATTTTTTTTTGTTTTGCATAAGTGTACGCAGTTAGCGCAACGCATATTTGCACAGTTTTTGATAAAAATTTTAGGAGAAGATATTTTTAAGATTTTGTGGTTTCTTTTAAAAAAAAAGCTTTTTTTTAGAACCCATTGGATCCATCGATCCTTCAAGACTACACTCAATGCCTTCCACCACCAGGTATCAGTCCTCACTTCGATCCGCACTGCTATCCAGGAATGATGCCGACTGGTTCGGCTGTAATGCCTCAACCGCCGCCAACATCACAATCATCAACATCGTCGCAGCAACCAAAATCGAGTGGGTCGATGCGTGTGTCGCGTCGACGCGGGGGCAGTACCGCCTCGTTGAATGGTCTTTCACTTGGAGCATCGATTCCGCATCATCATCCGCCGCGGTCCTCGTCGTCGCGATTATCGGATAACGATAGTGTGTCGAACGACGAGAAGGATACAGATCGACGATCTCAAAACAACGCCAGAGAAAGGTAATAATTAGGCGGGAAGAACAATCAATAATCAAATTTCTTTTTAAGAGTTCGAGTTCGTGACATCAACTCTGCATTCAAAGAGCTCGGCAAAATGTGCACACATCATAATCCGAATAGCTCCGAGCGAGCACAAACAAAACTTGGAATTTTACATCAAGCTGTCTCAGTTATTACTCAACTCGAAGAACAAGTAAATTTCAAATGAAAAGTAGTTTTTTTTTCTTAATCCATGATTTTCAGGTTCGCCAACGTAACATGAATCCCAAAGCAATGGTGGGAATGAAGCGGAAACAAGAAGATGACAAGCTGAAACTTCATGATGATCCTTCTAATACTCCCTTTCAAATGGCTCATCATCGATTCAATCAATAATTTATAATATTTTTTTCTATCAACGACCAACTGGATTATTCAAATTTCTTACGGTTTTTCTTTATTTTTTCTTTTTATTTCAATAATTTGTGATTTATTTTTCGAATATTTCAAGTTTTATTCAATTTTTAAAATTACAATTGTTCATAAATTGCTTTTCTGACAAGTTCAATCGTATCTGGATGTTTTAAAATCGCAATATGATCCGCTTGAAAAACTTCGTGAAAAGTGACCTAAATTATTTTCTTATTTTGTGTCTTGGCCAGGATTTTCTTTTTTTTAAATTAATGAATAGTTAAAGATTTTTTATCAATCGATTTTAAGAATTAAAAAAATACCTTTTTTCCATTATTGCTTCCTTTCCAATTGTGACAAACTGTTGCCGAACGTTTGTTGACAGTTCCGTCGCCGTCGCCGAAAATTTCGGTGGGCGGATAGTCGGGAAAATAGCCGGAGGCCCAAATGAACTTTTCCGGTGTCGGCACACCAGTTCCATAGGCACAGTGAACCTCAACACCGGGTGCCGTCACGTTCCCGTTGAGAAGAGCCGCTTTTTTGTACTGCTCCCAGCCGATTGGATAGTTGATGTCGTTGAAGAATTCTTCAATATTTGCTGTTGTGTAATTCTTGTTGGCCGTTTCTGCCAGAATTGCTGATGAATCCCATGAGACGGGATTCGGATACAAAAATGCCGATGAGGTGAACGATCTGAAATCGACCGAGCGTCGTGTATTTTTAGAAAAGTTTTTAAAAAAAAGTTACCTCTGCATTGATCTCAACTTGCTTGGCGGCAAAATGACGCGATAATAATTCATGTTGTAACCAGACGCAAAAAGACGAACAATTTGCATTGATCCTCCCCACGGTGCTGCCAAGCTGACGAAACTTGAAATATACTTGCTTTTCCATGCTTCATCTACGTAATTCTGAAGGAGATACAACGCAACGGGATTTCCCATGCTGTGACCAACAATTACAACTTTCTTATTATCATTCCATCGATATGTGTTTTCAATTAATGTTTTAAGTGAAATTAAATAATCGTTTAATTCATCTGAAATTTGATAATTTTGAAAATGGTTTTTTTTTAATTCTTGAAATTTACTAGTTTTCTCTGTCTCTCACTCTCTTTCTCTTGGCTTTAAAAAAATTTAGACTTTTGCACTAAAAAACAGAAGCGTTTTTAAGCTTATTTTTTTTTTTTTGAAGAAAAAAAAATTTAAATGTGCCAAGTTTGTTTTTTTTAATTTCAACACAAAAATGGTCTCTTGCACCGCAAACACTGTAACATACGCACAATTGCACACAAACTGAAAATCAATAAATTTTTGGTAAACAAACTTGGTGATTTTCGCCAATCAAACGGAGCTCCAACAACATCTTTGCCTCTACGATAACCCCAAGAAACCATCGAATCAACAATATCGAAAAAGTAGCGTCCCTGTGATGCCTGACTCTTATCAAGCCATTCAACAGGTTCCGATGAGCCGAATCCATTAACACGAATATCAACGCCCGGCATGTTATCCGATAAACCGCTGGTCGTGTTGAAAACCAATCTGGAATTTTTCGAATTTTTCCTTCTTTTTCTTCTAAAGTTACTGCATGTTGTCAGCCCAACAATCGATGACCACCGGTGTGAAAAGCTGTAAATTGAGCCATAAATCGAAGAAATTACTGGTTTGCTTGGCGCAAACGTAGTGCACAACGGTTGGTTTTCCAGTTAAATTGGCTTCCAGTTGACTTCCACCATCGCCAGGTACTACAAAAAATTTATTTTGTAACTTTAAAACAAGTGTTTAACTCACTTAAAACCACCGGAAGTCCAGGATTTTTCGCTTTAAATCGGTTCGGCCACGGTTTGGCGTCGGCGAAACTTGGGAATTTCAGCAAAAACCACACGCTGAAGCAGAACACAAATTCAATAAATCTACGAAACTTCATTGCAAAAATGATGTCCGATTGAAACTTGTCTGATGATCAGCTCACCAGTAATTTAAAAAAAAACAACACATGTGGCAGTTTTCTCCTTCTCTTTCGTCTCTTCACAATTTCACACTATTTTTTATTTGATTTAAGACACCAAAATGACACCAATTAATCAATCAATCACACAACACTTTTCATTTTCATTCCTTCTCACCTATTCAATATTTAATTGCTCAACGAATGATCTTTATTAGTTTTAAAATTCATTTTAGTACCAAAAATAATTATTTTGTCACTTCATGAATGGCTTTTGCCAATGTTTCAACATTTTCTGTTGTTATTCCAGCTATTGAAATTCGGCCATCACTTGTTAAATAAACTGAATGCTCCTTTTTCAAAATTTCAACTTTGTCAGCACTGATTCCTGTATAGCAAAACATTCCAATTTGGTTTGTTATATGATCCCAATTTAATTTCGATCCTTCTTTTTCCAAACTCGATTTCAGCTCATATCGCATTGCTTTTATTCTTTCAGCCATTATTTTTAATTCTTCGAGCCTTTAAAATGTAACAAAAGGTCTTTTTTTTTTGTTTGGAAAAAGTGTTCAAACCAAATCTTTCGCAACTCTTCATCTTTCAATACCATCGCTGCCAGTCGAGCTCCGTGAATTGGCGGAACTGAATACATTGGACGAATAACCAATTTGATTTGTGACGCCACTCGTGATGCTTCTTCTTTATTATCACATATGACTGAAATTGCGCCAACTCGTTCACCATAAAGTCCCATATTTTTTGCAAATGATTGCGCTAGAATCATGTTATGACCTTCTTCAACGAAAAGCCTAGAAAAAGGATTCTTAAGGTATAAGCCACGCCCATTAATTTTTTTAAATTCAGCTTTTCACAATGTTTTTTTTTTTACCTGACTGCAAACGCGTCTTCATCAACATCGCCTGATGCAAATCCTTGATAAGCCATGTCGAAAAACGGCAAAATGTGCTTCTCCTTTAACACTTTCGATATTTTTCGCCATTGATCTTTCTGCAATTCGCGTTTTGTCTACAAGGAATCCGTCAACGCGCATTTACCGTCGGATCAACACCGGTCGGGTTGTGCGCACACGCGTGTAACATGACAACTGATCCGGCTGGCATTTTAGTGAAATCCTCCAATGCTCCCGACTCGTCAAAACCTTTTGTCAGCTTGTCATAATATCGATAAGAGTTGATAGAAACACCAGCGTCACTAAAAGTTTCAGATTTTTAAAGCTTTAAGCTTAATCGAACAAGAGATGAAAACACATTTTCAAACCTAAAGACGGGACGATGATTTCCCCATGTTGGCGTTGGAAAATAGACACTTTTCGATGAGACGAATCGCTGAATAAACTCTGCTCCGACTCGAAGAGCTCCAGTTCCCGATATTGATTGAGAAGTGACGACTCTTTCAGTCTTCAGCGCTTCTGAATCTTTTCCAAGTGCCAGTTCGATGGCAAGCGATGTGAATTCGGCATTTCCTGAAAAATTTCCCCCATTCCTCTTCTTTCTTTTTTTTCTGTTGGTTTTCAATTCGTCATTTTCAGGAGGCTTTTCTTCTCGTCGTGTTGTAACAAAAACCTTAACACTTGAAAAGCAGTTAAGTACGACGTCAAGGCACGTTTATGTTTCGACTTTTGTTTAGCAGGGCGATAATGGAAGACAAAAGTCGTTTGGTGATATTAACTACCTGTGATTGGAGGATATTCTTTATCCAATTTCTGTTCTACAATTCTCTTCTCCGCTTCTCGAATTGATTTCAAAACAAATGGTTTCCCCTAAAATGTTCATTTCTTATTGAAACCACAACGTGTTAAATTTAAGCCTTTCGAAGTTGATTTAATGTTTTTTTGTTCGAAAATTCAAACTTGGCGGCAAATTAAAAAAAACAATTATTTCGAATCTTTAAAAAACTGGGCGTCGCTGCTTGTTTAAAAAAATGAATGATCTGTGTGCTAAGTAAAACACATAATGCGTCTGAATTTATTTTACTACGCTGCTCGCATCGAACTTGTCTTCGCATAAATAATTTATCGCACATTGTGCTGCTGCTACCCGCTGCCTTACACACCTCATCATCGCGATAGGCGCCCACACCAAGATTGATTTTTTTCGAATTCGTATCCGCTTTCCATGCTT
This sequence comes from Caenorhabditis drosophilae, assembly GCA_963572285.1. Classification (NCBI taxonomy): domain Eukaryota; kingdom Metazoa; phylum Nematoda; class Chromadorea; order Rhabditida; family Rhabditidae; genus Caenorhabditis; species Caenorhabditis drosophilae. The sequence continues at coordinate 5,580,765 of OY751560.1, read as the reverse complement.
CCGTTATACCAAGAATCGGATCAATTGGACCCATTGGAATCTCAGCGAACCATCGTCTAAAAAATCGATTTTTTTGAAGAATTGAATTCAAAATTCACTTTGTAAGCGCTGAACCCATCGAACACAGCAACTTCTGAAATGAGTTTAACCTTTCTGAAAAAAGTGCAGTTTTTTCTTTAAATTATGTTACCACGACGAAATGATTTTCAATATTAACTGAAGCAATAAATTATTGCTCACTAGCAATACAACATATTTTCACGTTTCTATTTACAAATTTATTTGGCAGAAAAAAAAATCAATTAATTCCTACAATAATAAATAAGCACAACTCAATTACAATTAAATCATCTGATGAAAAACAATTTAAAAACCCACGTCATGAAAGCCTACTGTATCATAAAAAATCAAATGGATCGTATTTTTTTAATACTTATTGATTTTTTAAGTTTCAAAACGTGTCAAAAGCTACATAAATGTTCGTCACGTATTTTTAGACCACGACATTAAAAAATGGGGGGAAAGAATCGTTTGGCAGACAGCGGACGTTTATTTCAACGTTTAAATTTGATTTTCTTTGGGAAAAAATATTTAGAAAATGAAAAAAAAGCAAAAAAAAATTAGTTTTTAAAAGTAACTTTTCTCAACTAATTTCGATAACCAAATAACAACAAAAATTTGAAAATCAATTAATCTTTGCTACAGTAAATACATTTACATATTTTCGATTCTTCCGGATTTATTAATTTCCCCGGAATTCCACATTTCTGACAATCATAAACTGTAGGTAAATTTTCATTGCGACATTCGATGCATATCCAACTTTTTGAACCAATTTCTTGACTTTGAGAACGTGGCGGTGGTGGTCCTCCAAATTGTTTTTTTAAAACAAAACTTAAAATTGTTATATAAAACTTACGAGGTGGTAAAATATGTGGATTTTTTTCTCTCAGCTCGTTCAGCTCAATATCTAATCGGGCTACTTCTAATTCCAATTCCATTACACTCTTAACAATTTTTATTTAATGATTGTTTTTACAATTTTAACATTTATCAACTTTTACTTTTCTGGTATTTTTGCACAACGAAACTTATAGCTTCGGCAGTTTTAAAGTTTTAGAATTACCTTATTCCCTATTTTTGCATATCTATTTTCATACCAAATATCATAATTGTCTTGTTTTTTTGCTAAATCGAGCACTCGATTACGCTCTTCCGCAATAAATTTTTTAAATGAAGCTAAATCTGCTGCTTGCCCTGTAAAACGTTTTCTCAACAACTTTCAAAATTTTATGTTCCACTAACGTTCAATGAAAATTTCATTGTCAGATTCAGCCGATGGATCTATTAGATAATCGTATCCTGAACCGGCTGTTTCTTGGCCACTTCCAATATCTAATGAAAGCATTCCGTTTGAGGTTGATGAGCTAGGTTGTTGTACATCCACGCTGGTTATCCCGTTTAATGCCCAACCATATGGAGTCGGATCTGTAAAAATAATTATTTAGATTAACGATGCCTTAAAAATTTGAAATATGTTACTATTTGGCATTTGTTGATCGTTTCGAGACGGAAGCGGTGGAAACGCCGAGCCGTAAAAATCACTGTCCGGATATGGTGGAGGCACTCCTGAAAATAATTTTCGCTAAAAAAAAAGAACAGAAAACATTTTCGAAAGCTTCCACAAAATTGATTACTAAAATGCCGAAAGAACAGATATATTTTCGTGGAAAAAAAACGAAACCTCAGAACTCATCGATTTTTTGTTTTTTGTGTTGAAGCTATGAAAAAATGTCAAAACCTTACCACTGTCTTGAGAAGAAGATCTAGAAAATGGTGACGAAACAAATGTTGAATTTGATTCCTGATGATTTAGTAACTTTCCAACCTACAAAACAATGAAAAATTTAGCAGTGGAAAAATAAAACCAAATTTTTAAATAAAACTTTTTTGGGGAACTTTAGTGTGTTTTATTTAATCAATTTTTCGATGAGATAAGAAATGTCAAACATTTTTTTTATTTGACCATTTCGTTTGAAAAAATCTCACCTTTTTATACAATTTGCTTATATCTGGAACTTTCATCGCTTTTAGTTTTGATTGATAACCAGAACACGATGGTTTGTTATTTCTCGGATCCATTTCTACCCACTATAACATTGAAGTTACGAAAATGTTTCTAGAAACAAGTTCTGAAAATATATTTGTTCATCCCTTTTTCGAAAAATGAAAAAATTGGCTACAAAACAAGTCTGGTAGTTATAAAATTCACTATATGTACACTTCAAAAAAATCCTCATCGTGCAAACATTATACTCCACGCTCAATTGCGTACATCCATCAGAGAATTGAGAGACATGAAAAAAGAAAGAAAATGTCGGTGTATTTCTTTTTTTCTCTGCTTCTTTATTTTCACCATTTTTTCCTGCACTTTTTTTCCATTGCTCTTTTCTAAAAAAAAAAAAATACGATGGCGTTGGAGAATCAATGCGAATGAGCACTTACTTTTCTATTGCTTTTCCTTTCTTTTTTTTTGTTTGTATTTTTAAACGTGTTGATTTTAAAAATCAATAAATCTTTGACCAATGTTAACATTTCAATTTTAACGGCTTTTCTAAAAAGGTTTAAATATTATTTTAGTTTATTTTGGGGTTGAAACATGAGAGATGACGATTCAAGCGTCGTCAGATCTCTATCAACCGGACGAGAATACATTTCTATGCGGATACAAAAGAGTAAGATTTTTCTTAAAATTTGAGTTTTTGTTCAAAAAAAAAAAGTTCTGACTATTAAAACGGTTGTTTTTCTTTAAGGTTCGACGATATGGAACCACACAGCCACAATCTGCACCAATAACACCAAATTCTTATACAATGTATCAGGTAAAAACAGAAGATACTTTAGAAGGAATAGCCTTACGGCATAATTGTTCGGTGAGTCAAAAACCGAAAATTTAAAGTAGATTTTTTTGTTTTAGGTTTCAGCTTTAGTTCGAGCAAATAAATTATGGTCACCAAGTGCACTATTTATGAAGGAATTTATTCGAATTCCGACATTCACAGCCGATGGCGGTTCTTCACAAAACTTAGCTCAAGAATCGAAATCTGCTTCGCAAACCACAGTATCTCAATCCTCTTCAAATAAACGGGTTTCAAACAATGATGAACGATCTATGAAGGATATTTTTCATCGTATCGATAAAACCATTAAAGTTTTTAAAAAATATGAACCTTCTAGTGATTCAATTTTATATGATAGTGAATGTAATTGATTTTTGTTATTATTTTGGAAGTACATAAATTTTTGAAAAAGATACACTCCTTTGATGAATTATAAGACAACGTTAACAAAAAATTTTATCAACAACAAAATATTTAATTTTTCTTTGATGCAGCACGTGCAGCTCTGCGGAGAGCAGCGGTGTATGGGTTCAATTTGTAGAGGAGTTGACGTCTCTTCAATGGGTTGCGGTGAACTTTAGCTGTTGTTGGGTTCTTTCTTGGAGCTCTAATGGCCTTGACAACTTCTTCCGAGCGGATGATTCGTGAGAAATCAGCGTTGGTCATGACTGGAAGTGGAACAGACCATCCCTTCTTCAATTCAGATGAATTAGCAACTTGAGTTCCATAGATGGCGTCAAGTTTCTTGAAAGCAGATTCGGTCCAGATGATGAGTCTTCCAAGATGACCTCCTGGAGCGAGTTTGAGAAGGTTAAGACGTTCTACGTTCAAAACATCAACTCCTGGGATGTTGCGGAAGGCACGAGCGCATTCAGAATCTTGGCCGTAAATGACGACTGGTCCAAGTTTTTGCTTGTATTGACGGTTGCGGAGCTTTCCTTTTCCAGCACGGTTTCTCTTCGAGTTGTAAACCTGAAATTAAAATAAATTTTTTTTTAAAACAGGCTCTGAAAAAATTACCTTCTCAATATCAGCCCACAAGTGGGATCTACGGAGGAAGGTAACAGCTTCCTTGGTTTTACGGAAACTTTCAATCTTGTCAGACACGACGAATGGAACTTCGGCGACCTTGAAAATTATTTTTTTTAAATTTAATAACGATACGGTTTTTACTTGATCGATAACGTGACCACGAGCTTGAAGAAGAGCTGGGATTCCAGAAGCAGCAATAGCCGATGAAATGGCGTATCTTTTTTGGCCAACGTTAACCTTTCGGTGCCAACGTCTCCATACCTTCAATGGAGCAAACATGTGTCCTCCACGGCACATGTTTCCGAAAGCTCCTTGACCGGAGCGGTGAGTACCACCACCACGGACACGTGGGATACGAGCAACAGCACGTCCAGTTCCCCATGATTCAGCAGAGTGTTGCTTTCCTGGAAATTGAGAAATACATTGTAAAATTTGATGAATGAAATTTACCAGCCAACACAGCGACAGCGTGAGCTTGTCTCTTGTTCTTGCGAACTTGATCGTGAATGAAGCTGACCAAATCCGGGCGGATTGGGGTACGGAAAACTGATGGAAGTTTCACTTGAGATTGAGTAGCCTCATACTTTTCATCGTAAACTGTTACAAGCGGTCGGGCCGCCATTATTACCTGAAAAATATTATTATAAATTCAAAGATATTATGAAACAAAAATTTGAGATGAAAACAATTCAATGAAATTCAAATTTTGTAATTACTGGAATTAAAAAACTTTTTTTAACGTTTTCAAAAAAAATAACAGTGAAAATTAACAAAAGCTTCTAAAAATTCAAGAAAAATTGATAAAGAAATTTTCCTATGTTTAAAGGGAGAGTGCCTTAGGAGACTGTTAACTGAATATCCAATGCTGGGTCTCACAACGCAACAGCAGTATTGCAACGTACGCAGTTAAATTGTGTCGATTTACGAAAATTGGCATTGGGCCAATTTTAAATATTTTCTCCTTGTTTTCTCAATCTTTTTCAATTTTTTTTCAAATTGACAGAAACTACAACGTTTCTGTAATTTTTTTTCAAATTTGAATAGAAAACCGGGTATTTTAAATTTTAAATTTTTTAAAGTGAAATAAAAATTTTTCAGATGACAAAAATACGGTGCACTGAATTTCCCTTAATTATATTCGATCTAGAAAAAATAGGAGCTTTACAAAAAATGCCTGAAACTGAAATAAATACAGCTAGAACAAGTTCACCTGGTTTTTCTGCTCAACAATCAAGTAGCAAAACAAGTAATTTTCATTATTTTCCCTATAGTTTTTTGTGTTCTGGAATTTCTAAGTTTAATATGAGAATTTGCAGAAGGTAACGTCTCAAAAGAAAGTTCATCGACGTCAACCACTATCAATTCCGTAGATTCACAAGTGAAAAGAATATCAAAACGTCGTCACAATGATGAAAAAGTATTCAACATTTCGTTATTTCGTTATCGATTTAAAATCATTCCAGCCTGATGATCAGTGCGCCAAATGTGGTTGTCGTCTTCTTCGCGTTGTTGATAATGGAAGACCAGACAATCGGCGAATTCTTGAATGTATGCGTCGAGATTGCTTGGCTACTCTAAATTTTACCGAGTTACCAGTTGGAACCGTTATCGGCGCAGAGTCATTTAAGGTATTTTTCAAACGTTTTTTTAAAGTAAAATATAATGAAATATTCAGCCGAGCTGCTATTATCAAGACCCGGTACGAATTTTCTACCCGAACAAGGAAGATATTGAAGAAACTCTGAAACAGTAGGATTTTATAATTTTTTTAAACTTTTTCTTTTCTCAATATTACAGAATTAAAAGTGAACCAAATGAGCTTTTCACTTCTGTGTTTGAAAACGATCGTGGCACATTGTTAGTTTCTGTTCCTGGTCAACTTCATAAAGCTAGACTTCTGTAAACTTCTTTCATTTTCCTCAAACTTGATTTAAACTCGTTAACTTCATACTGGTCTTATTTTGTTTATAATTGCCAAATATCCAAATAATACATTCATTTTTTCACAACCATTCAATAACATTTTATGAGAAACACAAAAAAAAATACCCATCTATTAGTAATGACTAACTGACCAAGTAGGAAACAAAAAACCTTTGTGAATTGCACAGTTCTACATAAAAACCGAGGTATTTTGACTTAAAAGCTTAAGTGACTAAAGTTGACTTTGGGATTATGCATGGATGCAATAAAAATGGAATGAAATTGGGTTTAGATTATAAAGCTAGTTGGACCTAATCAAGTGTACATATGAAAAAAAAGCGTAATAGGGAATAGTTAAAACAAATTAAAATTTATGAATCTCCATCTAAGCTTTCATTTATTAACAATTCATTATCATCTTTATTGTTATAATTTTTCCGTATTCGTCCATTTCCTTTCGAAATATTTTGTGCATAAGCTGCCCCAACAAAAGCGAGAACAATCGGCACTGTAGCCAGTAACTCGTTAATACCAGGATATTTATGTCGAATGATTGCGTCAGCAAAAAATGACATTGGAATTCCCATTGTAAGCGATAATGATGCTGTTAATGAGTCAACCATTCCAGCGCCGATCACCCATATATAATCACCAATTATGTTTCCTGAAAATTATTTTTTTTTAAAGTTTTTTTTCGATTTTTCAAACCAATAAGAGCTGACAATAATATTGACGAAAATTGATTTGAAGTCGGTAATGGATATAATGGTTCAATTTTTAAGACATCAAGCAAATTCAACATAGGTGTTCCGATGATAACACTAATTACACCAATCGCCCCTTAAAAATTGCAGAATTAAAAAAAAAATAATAATAATAGCTTTTTTTATTACCAAACATCAGGTTGACGTTTATTTTTCCATATTTTTCTTCGAATGGACCAAGAGAAAATAAGTAAACGGCGTCAGCAAAAGCGGAAATCTTAAGGAAGTTCTGTTTTATTCTAGACATTGTTAGTTTCTTTTACTTGAGCAAAAACTGCTCCGAAAAATGAAGGCATATAATTTGATACCACTAAAACTCCGCCAATATTCATAACGACTAAGGTTGCCTGAATTTATATTTAAAAACTATTTTTCGTTCAATTTAAAGAAAGAAGAAAAACCTTAAAAAGCGTAAATTTGTTATTGGCACTAGGAAAACAAATTGAGAAGACTAGAATAAAGACGGATGCACTACTGGAAACTAAATTGAGACTTGATACTGATGTAAAAGCAAGAGCTGCTTGATAAGTGAAAGAGCACAACAACCACTGCAAAATATTTCGGTTGTTAATATTGGAACTCGAATAAAAATGAAAAACTTAAAAATACTACCAAAGGCGCAAAATAGAAAATTGTATATTTTATATGTCGAGGAAAACAATAAAATTGACAATCCAATGATGGATGTCGATAAGGTAGACGAGCTTTTCGTTGATCTTCAGCGTTGGATAGTGGCATCCGTCGAATCTGTAATAATGGAAATTTGGTAACAAAAATGTTTCAGAATTATTTAAATTTAACTTCTTTTCGACCAGAAAATCGTATAATTTTTTTTCGGCGACAATTTTCATCTTCAATAAATGATTCAACATCAGAATCTTCAGTTATTGATTCAAATCCTTCATGAGACTGAAAAAATATTTTTACTATGAGAATTTCGTGAACAATTTTAAAAATGAACCAATGATTCAATACTCATTTCATAACAATCGCTTTCCGAGTTGTCGGCTATTAAAGCTGTGTAGGAATTCTGAAAACAAATCAAAAAAATTGAAGATAATTTTTTAATTTTTACTTCATTTTGTGCTTCTGTTAAGAGATATCGAACCATGTAGACTAATAATGTACAAGAACGAATATAAAATGTAAAAAATGGTCTTTTAAATTTTTCATCAATGAAAATAAACTGAAAATTAAGGTTTTTTCAAGTGAAAAAAAAAAGATTAAAAATCACTCTAGTGAGTTCTGATGAAGCGACCCATAATATGTTTACAATAACCAAAAGACAGAATCCAATTGATCTTTTGTCAAGACATGGTAATTTTCCTTTCATAGAAGTGCTCATTCAACAGCTGGAAACAAAAAATAGTCATATTATTTCGTAATATTGATTTTTTTTTTGAAATTAAAAACGATTTAAAAAGAAAAAAGTGTAAGAAAATGGAAAAAAAAATAGAAAGCTTCAAAATATTTTGCTACCTTGTCAACGAAAATTTTGAACGATTTCTGAAAAACAAAAAAAAACTTGAAGCACCACAAAGAAGCTAGTATTGGCTAACTGACGTGATACTAGTTAAGTTTGCTTGAATTTTTTCAGTAAAAAAATTCAGAAAATTTTTTGGATGAAAACAATTTTTAAATTTTAAGTTGCAAGCTGAAATAATGTAACATTATAAATAGAGAGAAACAAAAAAATTAAATTTTTTTCGAGCGTAATTTTTTTTTTTAAATTTAAGAATTAATTAAGAACAATTTAAGTTTTGATTTTATGAAAATAATTAATTTTTACATTTGATTTCATTGTTAATTATTCTCTTGAACAAAATGCAAAAAATATTTTAGTAAGTTAATATTCTACGTAAGACCATAGCTTAAGAAAAAAGTAATGCGCCTTTAATAAAGTACTGTACTAGGTGTTAAAATCTTCTTCGACACGCTGAGATATATAGAATCAACCGGGATTTTTTTTCAAATTCTTTCCAACTTTTTTCAGATGACGTTTTTATTTGAAATATTGAAATTGAAATTAATTTCAAATTTTTATAGATTTTTCCATTAAGATGTATCCATTCAATCCGGCAGATTCATTCGATCGATTAAATTTTTCTGGTAATGTTTCATCAAATTTTTTTTTATTCTAATTATTATTTTCTCAGGAAACAATACAAACTGGAAACGAAATGACGCTTCAAATCAGTGGAATGAACCATCAAATTTTAGCCAATCAATAAATGTTCCGCCCAATGAATGGGTTTTGCCGCCAGTGAGTCGTAGATTCGAATAAAAATTCAGCTCTTCTTCATTTTCTAATCAGATACTATGTTATTTTCCCTCAGTTCACATCCTAATATGTTTCGATGTAAAAATAAAGAAAGAAAGAAATGAAAAAGGCGGAAAAGATGGCGCTAAGGGCGACAGCGCAAACTAAAATCTACGTATTTAGATATTGAGGTGGATGTGTGTTTTATACATCGTCTTCTTCTTCTTCTTCTTCTTCTTTTTTCTCCACGATCTTCTGTTTCTTCTTCTTCTCTTTTCCCTCCTTCTCCCTCTTCTCCTTACAAACATAAAAAAACGAGGTGAAGAACGAAATGACCATTAAAATGTAATAGACGAAAAAGATGAAAACAAAACGAAGTGTCTTGTGTTTTCTCTACGTCAATATGCCTCTCGCTCTCTCGCTCTCTGTCCGACTAGTATTGATTGAAGCATAATGTCAAACTGTCTGAATCTCCAACTAGATGGACGCTATTCAACGCTAGAGTTTTCTCATTTCATCTCTCTAAACCATCTCGATAGTTGTACGCTCTTTTTTATTTTCTATTCGAAACGACTGCACAGAGACACATAGACATACATATAGAAGAAGAGTTTAGCAGAGTATTGAAACAGAGCGTTGGTTTGAGTTTCTTCACGTTTTTCTTCGATAATTATAATTTTTAAAGGGTTTTTTTTATTGTTACCATAACTTTTTAAGATTTAAAAACGAATTTTACCATTTCCTCCCTTTTATAATAATTTAAACTTGATTTGCTTCTATTAAATTGTATTATTTTATTTAATAAATGCCTAAATTAAGTATTTTTCTTTGTTCCATAGTAATACTTTAACCCAAAAAATGTATTTTTATTGAGAAAATATTTAATGTAACTCTAAAAATTAGAAAAATCAATAAGCGCTCCTCCCTTTTTCTTATTTTCTTTAATTAAATAAGAAAGTTTGTTTTTAAATTAAAAGTGCTGAATTTCAGCTAAACGAAGGAGATCCGGGTATGAACGGGGACGGAGTTGGTGGTTGGCAAGGACACCAACCAGGCGGTCGAGGCAGTCATCATCTTAACGGTGGTGGGGGTGGAGGCCGTCGTGGAATGCACAACCAGCAGCAAAATCGATTGCCCAATCAACATCATGGTGGGTAGTTTTGTGAGAAAATAGTTTTTTGTTCTTTCTTTCTTTTTTAGTGGAAAAAGAGAACAAATCACTGAAACATTTTATTACGGTAATCAATTGTTTGATAACAAATCCTACGTTTTGTTTCTTTCTCGAACAATTTTTTTGCGATAATTCAAATGACGTTTTTTAAAACCTTTTAAAACCCAAAATATCATTTTTTGTAAATTTTAATTCTTCTAAGCTTTTTTTATTATCTTATAACCAACAAAAACAAATAGAAATTGTTTAAAAAAAATTAGAAAATCTGTGAAAAGAATTTCATGAATTGAAATAATTAAACAATTATAAATTTGAAAAATAAAAAAAACCGAAATGAAGAAAACAAGAAATTCTTTCCGCTTTGTAAACAGTTGAATCACCTAAAATTCAAAAGGTTCTTTTTTTGTAAAAGAAAAAAAGAAAAATTGTTCAAGAACAAAAAAGATAAATTTTCTTCTCCTTCATTGTGAAGAATTTTTTCCTAAATTATTATAAAAACTGAATAACAAAAGGTTTTATTAAAAAAGTTTTGAAAAAGTTTCATTTTTTTCATTCAAAATTCAAAAATTGTGTTTTTTTAGGTGGTCATCATCGTATGATGGCTCCAAACTATCGTCAACAACCACAGCAACAACCATACGTGTATGTTCAAGAAATAATGGATATGAATGTGATGCGGTTAGGTGATATGTCATTAGTAAGAGAGCCGAGAAATGAGCAAATATTTTAAATAAAAATTGTAGAACGGAGGTCCACCGTCACAAGTTATGGCGGCTCAACAAAATGGAATGTACGTTGAAATGCCGCCACAAGCTGCATGGAGCCAACCGCAACCGTTTGGACCACAAGATGATTTGTATGATCATGTAACACCGTTTGGCGTTGGACCACCATCGGCACAGCACAATGGCGGCGGCGGCGGCGGCGGTGGTGGTAATGGTTCACAATATGGATCGGGTGGTGTTCTCGGCGGAAGAGGATACAATAGAATGGGGCAAGGTGGATCGCGGCAAGGCGGAAATGGCTATCGTCAACAGCAACAGCAGCCGCAAAGTTTTGGAATGCCAATGCCAATGCAACCGCATCAAATGAATGGACCACAACAACAGGGTGGGCAACCATTCTACGCGCCACAGCAACCATTTGTGGCACCAATGGTGCCAGGCGGACACCCACTTCAACAACAACAACAACAAAATCCAATGGATATAGGAAATTTTGCAGTTGGAGGCGCAAGTGGACGAGGTGGAAGCAGCGATGGCGGTGGCGGTGGCGGCGGAAGTGGATTTCCGATCTCAACATCAACAATGGATGACTATTCAATGTGGACAGACGAGAATGATGAAGAGACAAAAAAGAAAAAGATTCTACGAGATAAAGGCCTACTTGTTTGGGGAGACGCTGAAACGTCAAGTTAGTTTTCGTTCAATTTTGCAAAAAAAAAAGAAAAGAAAACCAATAATCAACAACGATAGTTGTAGATAGCAAACCGATTCGGCGATGGATTGTTGGCGAAGGACAAGAAGAAGATATTGATACAGCAATGGCGAGATGTCCGCATTATCAAAAAAAGAAAAGTGTTCATGAGGAGGCTTTGAAGCGACGTCTAACATCGGTTTGAATTGAAAAAAAAACCAAAATAAAATATTCTTAAAGGAAAACCAACAAATTGTTGCGCAAGCTCAACAACAGTTGGAAGAAGAACGAACGGCAATGTTAAGAGTGGGAAGACGGCCAGTTGTTGCGTGTGGATGGGGTGATTTGCCAGCCGAATTGGCTGAAAAAAGTAAGAATTCATTTTAAAAAAAAAAAACCAATTTTTTGTTCAATAAGCTGAAAATTAATTAACAGATGCGAACGGTGGTGGAAACAACGGTTCGACAAGCAGCGAACCAAGAAATCCATTTTTTGCTCAACACATGCAGCAACAACAAATGCAAGGAGCCGGTATAAGCGGAAATCAAGGGGGTTTCATTGATCCAGTAGTTGGTGATGGTGTCTGGTCAACAGGCAATCAATTTGTACCATCATCTGTGGTACCAGGAGTTGGCGTACCATCACAAATTATGTCCGGTCCCGCTGGCGGTGTTCATGGAATAGGATCAATGGGAGGTGTTGGTGTCGTCGGAGGTGGAGAAGTAATGGATGAAAATCGTCAAAAAGTTGCCGAAAATTTGCGTTACGCAGTTGAAAAAGGACACTTGGACATTGGATTATTGTCATTGACGCACATTCCACCAAACATTTTGGATCTTCTGACGATAATTTTGTCAAAAATCCCGATGCTTGACAACAATCAAGCGGAATTAAAAAATCTTGTTGACAACAATCGTCCAGCTGAAATATCGCCCGACGTTGATCCAAACACCTGGCTCGACGAAGATCTGAAAATCGAGTACGAAAAACTGGTGATAAACGTGGTGACGGCGAAAATCGAGGTGACCGACTTATCGAAGAAGATCAATCGAGCTCTCGCTGAAGCGGGCTTAACAAAACGCGGAGGTGTTGGACGAGGTGTCGACGGACCAGGAACATCTCGTGACGGCGGACAAAATCGGCCGGACGCCTTCACAAACGGACCACCTGATCAATGCGATTATTATGACTACTCGTTCCTGGGATGAGTTGAAAAAAACTTTTTTTTTTTTCTTCATTTTTTTGCTTTTTGTCCTTTTTTTCTCTGTTAATCATCATCGCAATTATGAAATGGTTGATAGCCATATTATTTGATTTTTCCTTCTTGATATTTGTTTGATTCCATCATCAATGATAATCGCTTTCTGAAATAGATAAAATTCCTTGAAAAATGTAATCATTGGGGTAGTTTGTACCGTGTAATTTGAATAATATTTGATCGCAAAAATATTTTTCACTACTTTTTTTTTCTCTTTCTCTCTCTCTCTCTCTCTCTCTCCCTCCTCTCTTCTTCTCTTACGTTTTTTTTTCTTTGTATCTTTAATTAAGTAAATTTTGTCTGTTTAATTCGTTTTAAAAGTTTAATTTAGCATTTTCAGTTGTTTTTATTCTTCTTCTCTTTATATTTTGTTAATTTCTGCGCAGAAAATGATTTTAGCAATCGTGGCGAGACGAGTTTCGTCTAGAACAAAAATGTTACTTTAAGAAGACAAATTAAAATTGAAGCGTATTTCGGTTTGATTTATTTGTTTCATTAAAGGTGCATACGTGATATATGGGAAATTGGTCTAGTAACGATTGCAAGCTTCTCATTAATATAAATTTCCGGACTGCGCGCGCGCGTGCGGCGTGCGTGTGTGTGTGTCCAATTATTTGTTGTTGATAAAAAAAAGTGCAAAAAGAAAAACAAAAAATTATTTTGATCTGAATTTCAGATTGAGCATTTTTCTTTCTATTTTCTATTCATATTTCAAAGTGTGATTAAATGAATTATGTGTGTCCATTACGGTATCACATCAGAAAGCGTTCCTTCTAGCGTTCTTCCCTACCCCTTCCTTATCTCTGAATAATTGCAGTTTTTCAATTGGATTAAAAAAAAGAAAGAAGGAAAGATTTGTCGCTTTTTTCTGAAAAAATGATAATTATTATTATGTATAGTTGTAATAATACATTATATTGTATAATATCCAGGAAAATCAAACTTTCATGTTTTACAAATAATCTACAAGTTATTGTTCTGAAAATCATTTAACCTCCAGTCCCTTTCTTCTCTCTCTCTCTCTCTCTCTCTCTTTGACCCCTCTGAATAATCAGCGTCATTTGTGGGTTGTTTTTTTTTTAACTTTTGTTTTCTTATTCATCATTGTCGTTGTTTTTCTTGTGTTTCCTTTAGAATTGTCTTTTTCTCTCAACAAAAATGCTTCATTTCATTTTTTTTTCTGTTCGAAATCTTCACTGTTTTCTGTCGTTGATTTTTTCAGCTTTTTCTTTGTGAATCTTTTCTTGGCTATTTTTTTTTGTTTCTATGATTGAATTCCAAATTTTTATTAACTCGGTTATTCAATAAAACTATTTTAAATGTGGAAACGTGAAAATTATTGCCAAATTTAATCATTCAAATTATTTTATTGATATGTATTTTGACGATAAGGTAACATTTTAGGTGAAAGAACAGCTGGAAAGCGTTCTTCTGTTTTTCAACTGACTTTCAAAAAGAGCCGATGCTTGATGAGGTTTGAAAACTTGAGGAATGAAAAACAAATTTCAGATGCTTAAAATTTTAATGATACATTTTTTAATTGCCAATATTGTATCTGAAGGAAATTCCACAGCTTTTTCTGAAGGAAATTCCACTGCTTTTTCTGAAGTGAATTCCACTGCTTTCTACGAAGGAACTTCCACTGCTCTATCTGAAGGAACTTCCACTGCTCTATCTGAAGGAACTTCCACTGCTCTATCTGAAGGAACTTCCACTGCTCTATCTGAAGGAACTTCCACTGCTTTTTCTGAAGGAAATTCCACTGCTTTTTCTGAAGAAACTTCCACTGCTCTATCTGAAGGAAATTCCACTGCTTTTTCTGAAGGAAATTCCACTGCTTTTTCTGAAGGAAGTTCCACTGCTTTTTCTGAAGGAAGTTCCACTGCTTTTTCTGAAGGAAGTTCCACTGCTTTACCTGATGAAATTTCTTTTGAAATTTTGAACGAATGTGAGCCGAGAACAGTTTAAATTTGAACCGCCCGCGAAACGCGCCGCCTCCTCACTCTGAAATGTTTTACTTTTACCTAATTTCATTGTTTCAGTGCTGATGAGAAATTGCCAAAATGGAAAATTTTTACATAGAGCAAGAATACCGTCAGATTGTTCGCCTAAAACAACACATTATGAATATTTAGAAAACGTCGATGGCTTTTATTGTTGTCGAGGTTTTTCTTTTTTTCAACTTTTTCTTCGCTGCTTTGAATTTTCAAACTGAGTATCAGGGGGGGGGGGGAAGAAAAGAAGGCCGATACTCAGCCAAAACATTTTTTTTTGGCGGGAAAATTCGAAGCTTTTCTTCTTCTTTCTTCCAGATGAGCAATACTTGTGCTTGGACAATTTCACACAATTTTTGAGAGCAGAAGAATGCAGCTCATCGTGCCAAGGAATATGCTATAAGGGAAAATGTTGCCCGTATTGTTGGTTTTTTTTCCTTTTCTTTTCCAGTTTTTCTTTGAAAATCAATAGCTAAAATCACGGTTTGTTTGTGTTTTTCACAACCTCTGCGAAGTAATCGCGCTCCAACGCACAACTACTAATGTGCCGCACTTTTAGCAAATTGCGCACACACGTTTCATCGCATATCAAATGAGTTTATGTCGATCGATAATATCGAGAAATTCTAAAAAAAACCGTTTTTTTACTGCTTATCACAAAAGCCTTAGCTGCTGTTGATGTTCTGCAAAACCCAAGTGTGCGCTGGAGCATGAAATCTCGCTTTATTCCAGCGAGCTAGTAGTGCACCGTTAAATTCAAAATATTGTTTCTCTGATGATTTCCAGATTTTAGCTTTAAACGAAATTGTCTGAAACTGAAAAAAAATCGAATATTTTTTTCAAATTTCAGTGATGATTTACGAGGAAGATATAATTCTCGGTTCACGTTCAATTTTGAATACAATGAAATCATGTAAAAATGAAGAATTATCAGCAGCAAATTCATTTTGTGATCCGTACGATCATAAAATCAAATTTATTGGAACTCATGCGTTTGATCAACCAATCGATAGCTTGAAAACCGACCAAGAGTGCCAAAACAATAGGTGGCTTCTTCTTTGTCATCAAAAATGTTTTTTGACTATTTTTCTTTTCCAGTGATTGTTCAAATGGAATGGTTTGTGTTATGAAATTGAAAAACGGATTATGCTATCATTTACCTTACGTATAAGCAAGCTTGTTGCCACATAATTTTCCTTCTTCTTTCTCTTTTCTTCCAGAAATTGTCGCTTTTACAACGAATCGGCACAGTCAAATTCTTGAAAAGTTCAATTTTCTTCTTTTCGATTTTCACAGCTGGAGCAATTCTATTTCTTCTTGTTCAATTGATATTTGTTCATAACTTGAAGCAGATCTTCATTATTCTTCTTGAAGACATTCAATCTTTCAAAACTTGATTTTCATTTTTTTTTTCAACTTTTTATTGAGTCATTTAACAAAAATAACAAAAAAAACCACATCTATCTAGGACCTGTAATCGAAAATAAATCATAGCAATTACTTCTAGAACAATGGCTTTAAAGTTCGTTTAGCAACAGCCTCATCAAGATTTGAAAAATTCTGAAAATTCATAAAATTTTTTCAAGCCTTTTCTTAATTTCTAAATTGAATACTGCTAATTTTGAAGTATCTCCATATCCTACTAGTGATGGTTTTGAAGATAACATTCGATCAGCTATTCGGATGATGTCATCATTTGTTACTTTAGCTAAAAATCAAGCTTTTTTCATATTAGTAATTCCGAAAAATTTGTTAAAAAATATTACAAATTTGTTCGGCATACTCTTCTGGTTGTTTCCGAACATTATGTCCTAAAACTTGTCGAACCATATCTTCAAACAATACTGGTCGAACTTCCAAATTCATCATTAAATGTGACTTGAGCTGAGTTTTGGCTCTTTCCAATTCTTGTTTTTCAGTTCCATCTACTAATCGAAGAAATTGATCCAGAAGGACGAGAAGGGCATTGTTAAGCTTTAATCATTTGAAGTTGTTTTTTTTTTTCGAAGCAACAACTCACTTGATCTGGTGAACAGGAAGCTGAAAGTGTGAATAATCCGGCATCTTTGTATGAACTATTATTGGCTACCGCATTATAAATCCAATGATTTCTTCAATTTTTTTCAAATTTCAATTGAACACCAAATTGATTTACCTGTTCATTACTTCTGTGTACATTCGAGCATACATTCCTTTTCCAGGCCCTCCAGCTGAAAATGCTCCGCCACCTCCCAATAAAGATTGAAGAACACAAAATGGAACAAAATCTTCATCTCTTAAACACCAAATTGGTTTATGAAATTCAAAAATTTATTTTTTTACTTATAGCTGCATCCTTGAAATCCTAAAACGACATGAGCTAACAACGGATATGGAACTCCAATTGTTAAAATCGATAAATCACGATTAACTTTTAATTCTCCCCCAGTATATTGAGCTAAAGAATTATCAATTTCTGGAATTTTAGCTGGAAGAACTTCTGGAATTGTGTTCCATGTGGCTTTTTTAAGATCAAAATGTTTTTCAACAGATTCCACAAAACTGTCGTGATCGACTCCAGTTCCTGAAATAGATATTTTGCATTCATTTTTATTTAAAAAATGAGAAAAAAAAGGAGCGGCTGCGTGGAAAATTAAAATTTCTCTTATAAACCTCCAATAACCATATTTTGTGGTGAATGAAATCGGCTCAAATATGAATAAACATGTTTTTCAGTTATTTTTTTGACATCTTCAGTTGATACGAATTTCGGATATCCAATCGTATTATCCTGGAATGCTGCCTGCAAAAGTAAGGAATAGTTGCTAGGATAATTGAGCCTGAGCACTGCTGGTTTCTTTTTTTAATCACCTGATGAATATAATCCGATAGTAACATATCAATCATTTCAATTTTTTTAGGTAAATCTTCATTTTCATACTTGATCATAAGCTTGGCGTTATCAATCTTAAATTTTTTTTAAAGCTTCGAAAAAAAAAAGAAAAAATTTACATCTTGTTCATTGATAATTGGCTGCCAAACACTATTTGCAAGAATATCTAACACTGAATCAGTTCCATTTCGATGACAACTAGCGGCATACATAAAAGTATCCTAAAAAAGAGTTGCCTTTTTGTTAATAAAAATAAAATTGTTCAAACTCGTGTGCTTTGACAATCGATAATTCCTCCATTTTTTTCAAGCTCTGCATAGACGTCATCAATACATGGGAATTTGTTCGAGCTCTGGAATTGGGGCAAAGAAAATAAGAATGATTAAATTCTTTTTAGAACTAAAAAAATTACTGAAAACGCCAGTTTTTCAATTATTCTTGAAACTCCGTGAGGAAATCCATTCTCAAATCGGCATCCACTTTCAATTGCAACACCAATCGTGACAAATTCCCCGTAATTCGACTCAGTGCAAACTCGTAAACCATTTGAAAGACGAGTTACTTTTGTATTTCGACTTGAACATGATGAACTATTGATTGATTTATTGGAAATCGTTGATGGAATTGATATGGGTTCCGAAAGTGGAATACGGGTAGCATCCTGTAGAAAAAAAGAAAATGTTTTGTTATTACTTTAATTAATTAGAAATTACGCGAAAATTTGTTTTTTGAAGATTTATCAATCGCCTAAAACTTTTGACAACATTCGACTTTTTTAAAATCATCTGAAATTTTATTTTTCCTATAAAAACTTTGGAAAAGAAAAATAAAATCTTTTATTCCAGTCTGCAGTTTGACGTGATTGTGTGTTGCACTCACTTAACATTCCACCTTACGAACATTGTTTTTATTTTTCGTTTCCCTCATAATAAACTACCTAATTTTCATTTAAAGTTTATGTTTTTTGTATTTTTAAAAACCAGTTTCAATCAAATTTTTTTACAATTTTTTTTACAATTTTAATATTTTTGTTTTGTTTAATGTTAAAATGAGATAATTTTTAAATGTTATATAAATCTCTTTTCCTAATTTAAGAATTGTTTTTAAATCAATGCCTGCGCTTCGGCAATTTCCAACAATTTCCAGAAGAATTCTTTCATCTTTCGTACAAAAAGGAGAACATTTTAAAGTAGTTGAAGTTGGAGCAAGAGATGGATTACAGGTAAAATGAGTTTAAAACATCATCACTATAAAAACTTCTATTTTGGTCATGTAGGCGGAAAAAAATTTCGTTCCGACTGAAATCAAAATCGAATTGATAAATCGTCTTTCAAAATGTGGATTTGAATCCATTGAGGCGACAAGTTTCGTCTCACCAAAATGGGTTCCACAAATGGCTGATCATAAAGAAGTTATTAAACGAATTGAAAAAGTGCGCGGAGTTAATTATCCGGTGCTTGTTCCCAACTTGTCTGGTCTTGAAAACGCTGTATGAAGGCTTGAATATCGTTGCTAGAGTGGATAGTTCATTAGATTTCCAGATTTCAACAGGAGTTGTTGAAGAGATTGCCGTGTTTGGGGCGGCGTCAGACGCATTTTCGTTAAAGAATGTCAACTCAACTGTGGTAGAAAGTTTGAAAAAACTGGAAAATGTTACAAAATTAGCATTGAAAAATGGTATAAAAGTGCGAGGTTACGTATCCTGTGTAGTTGGATGTCCCTATCAGGGATCAACTGATCCAAATGTTGTTGCCCAAGTTTCAGAAAAACTATTAGAAGCTGGCTGCTATGAGGTGATAAAGTTACAAAAAGTAAAAAACAAAGAGTTTAGAATTTCAGATTTCATTAGGCGATACAATTGGAGTTGGTACAGTAAATTCAGTAAATAAAATGTTGGAAATTGTGCTTAAATCAGTTCCAGCAGAAAAGCTAGCAGTTCATTTTCATGATACTTACGGCCAAGCTTTATCAAATGTTCTAGCATCAATTGAAAAAGGTGATTAAATGCGATATTTATATCAATTTTTAAAGTTTTTATATAGTTCGCAAGGCTTTAAAATTTCTGGTAATTTTTCAAGTTTAAAAGTTATAAACAAAAACAACACCTTGTTTTTTTAATTTTCATAATCTTGAAAGTTTTAGGCATTCGAGTAGCTGATTCAAGCATTAGTGGATTAGGAGGATGCCCTTATGCTAAAGGAGCAACAGGAAATTTAGCAACAGAAGATCTTTTATATTTTCTAAATGGTAAACATTTTTTGTTGTTATAATTTTCAAAAAAAAAATTGAAATTTAATTATAGGGATTGGATTTGAAACAGGAGTTGATTTAAATAAAGTCATAGACACTGCCAAATGGTTTAATAATGAAACAAAAATGAATAAAATGTCAAGAGTTGGAGCGGCATTAATGTCAAAATCCTCAAAATAATTAATTAGAAAGATTTAGAATAGAGAAATAAACTATTAAAAAATTTTTTTGAAAATATTTTTTGAAACTTGGTTTTTTTTTCCAATTTTTTACATATTTCAATTTTCCTCTTAACCGCTTTTCTCCAATTTTACTTTTAGATGGATCTAACAGCTGACGAGCAGATTTTAGATGATGAACCAATGTTGAAGGAAGGTGCAAATTTAAGTGAACGAGAAATTGAAGAGTTATTAAAAGAAGACGAAACTTCACCAGCTATGGAGGTTTGAAATTCATTAAAAGGGAATTGTAAAGTAAGAATTCCAGATTGAACTAAATGAAGAAGATAAAAATAAGGAAGAATCTAAAAATCTGACATATGGAAACAATGAATTTGCCCAAGATAATTGTACAATTTTGAATTCTGATGATGACGAAATTCAAGAAATAACGAAAACAGAATACATTGAAAAAAGTAAGGTTTTCCATCAATTCGCGGCATAGTTTGAAGTTTTAAATAATTTTACGAGAAGGAAAAGGGAGGGGGAAAGCAAAAGCTTTGAAATTCATTTTAAAAGCATTGTATTGTTGAAGAAGTTGGAGAAGAAGAACAAATTTGCTCAACTTCAAATCCATCTTCAATTCAATCAAAAAAAAATCGAAAACGATCAAAAGAGCCAATTTATCTGAAACAGCGGAATATAGCTCGTAAAATTGTGGCCGATCACATGTCGGCACTTGGATTCTACAGCAATGACACGGAAATCATCAGAATGTTTCGAAATCAAATGGAAAAACGAATGAAAACCGATTCCGAAGCAAAAGACAGTTTGAACGATGAAATTTCAAAATTGAAAAAAGAAAATGAGCAACTGAGACAAGAATTGAACAAGGAAAAAGTGACGGCAATCAAATTGTTGAGACACGTCAACGAACTCGATCGGGAAGTCAGTAAATTTCGAGGAGTTCTCAATCAAATCGTGTCAAACCCGCCAAAAACTCAACCAATCAGCAGCCGCCAAATGCCGCGAATGTTTTCGCTAAGAGAAGATGAAATGACAGAATTGGCGGTGAGAATTTTCTAAAACTTTTTTTTTGTAAATGAAAAATTCAAAAAAAAAATTTTTCCACGTTGTTTCTTAGATGAGACCCATGAACGCTCCATCTCCAAGTCAAATTAATCAAACATCGTTGGCTTTAATAAATCGTAAACGCCCGTTTCCAATAAGACAAGTTGATGAGCAAACGAAACGATGTATAAAACTGGGATCACCTGAACCTTCTGTTCAATTACCGAAAAAAACATTGAAAAAAATCAATGAATTGCAAGCTCGAGCTACAGAATCAATGTTGTTGTCAAAAGAAACAACGGTAAAAAAAAAAAAATCAAAAATGTTTTTGTTTCGATTCATTTTCCGTAATTTTTAGGCCAATGGGCGACAATCTGGACATAACTTGAGCGGATTAGAGCCGATAATAGGAAGACCACTTCAGGTTGGCAAAAAAAAAGTCAAAAACATGCCAAAAAATTTAGAAAAAAAAACAATTGTTTTCCCAATTTGAATTTAAATGATTAAAAAGAAAAAAAAATTATTTTTAGTCAGAATTTATATAAAATCAAAAAAAATCGTTAATTTCAATACTTTTTCAGATTATTGATCATACGACATCAACCCGCGAAATATATTGCCTTGTCCCATTTGTTCCATTATCGATGGTTCAATGGAGAGGAAATCGAGGGGTAAAAAATTTTCTTTATCGCGTCGAAACCCAAAATAGTAAAGCGCTTCTCTTTCAAAAATAATTTCACAGGTAATAGTAAAGCCATCGTATTTTTTGCAATTTCCAAACAATAAAATGACGATTCATATAAAATCAACGAGGCGAGATTTTCTTGAAAATTGGCAAATTGGAGGCTGGGTGGATTATTCGAAAATGGCAGGAATGGAAACAAAAGTGAGTTCAATTTGATAGTGGGAAGAAAAATGATGTCACCAATTGTTGTAGGTAATTCAAATTTTTTTTCAAATATGCTCGATGCGAGCTGGCGGAATCAGCGGTGTCATCGCTCAAACATTGACAGACATCGATTGGGGAAATTCGTCAACAGTTGAGACCAATTCGTCAGGCAAAACTAAATTTCGAATCACTTTTCATCGAGGTTTTCTTTCTTTCTTTTTTTCATTCCAATCGACTTTAGCACCCCAGGAAAAATGAAAAATTTCAGATCAAGACCTACCGCATGGAGATAAAATATCGATTTTTGCGGTGGCATTTGAAAGAGGAAGTGAACACTTAGAAACATCAACAATTATTACACAATATTTTACCTAAACCCGATTAAAAAAATGTTTTATCTTAGAATATTATGAAATGGGAATATTTATAAAATTTGAAAAATATTCGATCTCATTTTATTAACAATTTGGACCTTTAAATAAATATTTGAATTATAATATTTATTTTTATTAAAAAAAAATGGGTTTCAAAGCCTTTTCACTATTTTTTAAAATTAATTTGAAGCTTTTCTTTTTACCTAATGTTGATTAAGAATTTAAAACATGGTGAATTTATTCGCAAAAGCAATTGAAAGTGATGAAGAAATTGAAATGGAAGGAAGTGGAGATGAAATGGAGACAGATCAGGTATTCTGAAAGAATGAGAATTCAACACGACATAAATTGGGCTTTCAGGCAGTAACGGTGAGAAAGAAGAAGAAAATGGCGCAAGCTGCTGAAGAATTTTCGCAGGATTTTGTATTTGATGATGCGGTCGCAGCGATGCATGTTGATCGAGAAACTGAAGATTTGAAAAAGTGGAGAGAAAAAGAAAGTTGAGGAAAAAATAATTGATTTGTGGTCTTCAGATATCTTAAAAAACAGGTGACAACATCACTGGATGAGAAAATTGCCGAAGTTCGACGATTAAAAAATACGGGAAAAGCTGTTGTTGTAAATGGAGAAGAAGAAAATGAAAATCATGAAGACTCGGAAGAGGACGTTCAACAATTGGGTGGAAAAGAAACGAGAGGTATTCATATTCAGAAATAAAACGAATCAATAAATAAAAATAAATGCTTAAGATACGGTGCGCGAGAAAAAAAAGGCGGGAAGATCAAGAAAAGTCGATACTGAAGAATTTTTTTCGGCATCGATTGACGGCAAAAATCTGGATCCAACAACGACAATCAATTTCGAACAAATGAATTTAAGCCGCCAACTATTGAAATCGATATCTGGAGCCGGTTTCACAGAGCCGACACCAATTCAACAAGCGTGCATACCAGTGGCGTTGACAGGAAAGGTACGATTTGTTGATAAAAAATTGAATGATTTCTTCTTGTTCTTGTTAGGATATTTGCGCGTGCGCAGCAACGGGAACAGGAAAAACGGCGGCATTCGTCTTGCCAATACTGGAAAGAATGATCTACCGACCAAAAGGAGCAAATGCGACACGAGTTTTGGTCCTTGTACCGACAAGAGAATTGGCAATTCAAGTGTTTCAAGTTTGTAAAATTTTTGAGAGCAAAATTCAGTGAAAACGAAAAAGAACGATTTTTAAGGTTTTTCGAAAACTGTCAACATTTATTCAACTCGAAGTTTGTCTGTGTGCAGGTAAGCAAAGCAACTAGCAAGCAAAAAGGGGAGAAGGGAAAATAAAATCAATAATTTATTGAAAATCTAGAGCACTAGATTAATGTTTAACAAAAAAAATAATAATAGAAGGGAAAAAAATGGGAAAAATCGCAAAGCCCCGTGAATGATAAATTAAGTCTTTTAAAAAAAAAAGCAATTAATAAGTGGTGGCTGATAGAGAAGGCAGCAAAGCGCCCGAACGGTTTGAATTGGTTTTTCCATGAATTGTGACATAGGCGAACAAAATAATTGAAAGAAGAGCCGAAGTGTAGAAAGCATAAGTGTAATGTAAATGCTGAAAAAATGTTTGATTGCTCGAAGAGCGAGATTGAACGAGATCACAATGAACCTCAACAAGTTGAGAAGCATAAATTGGAAGAATGAAATGTGTTAGCCATTGAACCATTGAAGCAAGACCAGTGGCTTTTCCAAGATCGGTTAACTCAACAGCGCTGTAAAGTATTTGGATTAGAATTATGATGATGAATTTTCGTTCTAACGATGTAATTTGAGTTGAAGATTCAGCATAAGCAATTGCATAGGCACCGGTCTGAACAGCAGTGATGACAAGCATTTGTTCAAAAGAAGTGGCAAAAACCGCAGAAACGTAGGAAACGAAAAGACCGATCAATGAGAATTGAAGTAAACGTTTGGGATTGGTTCGACGTTGCACAATTGGAAGAACAACGAATTGAACAATTAACAAAGCGGCCGACATTGTGAGAAGAACATAAGCCGAATCGTTTGTGTTGTGCATATAATTGCGAAGTAAAAAGTTACGGGAAATCATTTCATAACAAACGTAGGCGGAGATGAGAAGTGCACGAATGAGAAGACCTTCCTAAACAAAAAGAAGGAAAAATTGGAGTTGTGCTCATTGAAAAAAACGTTAATAACCTTCAACGAGGAATTCTTGGAGATCATGTGCCAATAATCCTGAGGACGAAGACGAGCTGACGCCAATCGCGGAATCGAATGAGTCGTTGGTAGAAGAAAAGTGAGCACCGGCATCAGTGTGACAAACAAGACGATACCAACAATAAATTGAGAAGTGCGAAGCGATGTCCAAGCGGCAACTTTTGAGCCAACAATAGGGCCGAAAAACATGGCCATTGCCTAGAAATCAATCAATGAATAAAAGAAATGAAGGTTCAATCATGAAACCTGTGGAATAGTAAGACGCATCAAAGCACCAGTTCTCTCGGATTCAGTTGTAACAGTGGCGAGATACATTTCAGCAGTACCATCAAGTTGATAACCAACACGGAAAATTTGCAAGAAAAAGAATGAATACCATGATCGAGCCATGGAAATTCCCGAATAATAAACGGCAGTAAAAATTGCTGAGATCATAAACATTGTCTGAGCTCCAATAGTGTCAGCAAGCTGGAAGAACGAGAAGAACAATGAGCTGCACAGAAAAAGGAGAGAATTGTGAGAAAAAGAGAAAAACCTGTCCAGCAGCCAAAGCTCCGACCGCATTGCACAAACTGCCAAAAGCTTGAATATATCCGAGATCAGTAATTGTCATCACTTCTTCAGTGTCCCATTGTAGAAAAGACAACAAGGTTGTTGTCCATTGTGTGGCAAAATGCCAAAGTCCAAAAATGAGGCATAAAATAAAGATGACTTTTTGCTTTTTTTCAAACGACATCTCGTCTGAAAATCGATAAAAATAAATGAATAAGCGATTAAATGGAATTTGAACGAAAGGAAAAAAAAGAGAGAGAGAGAGAGAGAGAGACAGAATAAATCTGGTCTTTTGTTGAAATAAACGGCGATCCTTAGGCATCTTCGTCTCTTCCTAACATGCTTTTCATTGTTGTCGTCATCGATAAAATATACCGGATAGAAGATGTTTCGATTGTTGCGACGTTATCATGTTATTCTGTTTTTTTTTTCTCTTTTCGTCGTCGTCTTCTTTTTTATTATTTTATTCAAATAGTCAGAATGAGGGAATTTTATACAAGTTTTTCGGCCCTGATAACCAAAACCAACTTGTTTTTGATTCAAAAATGGCAGTTTATAATCGATGTATCATTTACAATAATTTTATTCGATTAAAAAGAAAAGCAGAAAAATTGATTGTTTTATTATTGTTTTTCTAAACATTTTTAATTTCAAAAAAAGCATGTAAATGAAAGAATAAATGAGAAAGAAGGAAATTTTGAAGAAGAAGAAGAAGAACGATAGATTATTGGAAAATGAATAAGAAATGCGACAGAAGAGAATTCGAATTGGTGGTTTTTGCATGAGAAAACCTGTATTTTCTCTTTTTCTCTCTCTCTCTCTCTCTCGCTCTCTCATTCTTCATCTTTCTTCCCGTCGATGTTTTCTTGTGGTCATCACTTCTCGGTTTTAGCAGCAGCGAACTTTA
This sequence comes from Caenorhabditis drosophilae, assembly GCA_963572285.1. Classification (NCBI taxonomy): domain Eukaryota; kingdom Metazoa; phylum Nematoda; class Chromadorea; order Rhabditida; family Rhabditidae; genus Caenorhabditis; species Caenorhabditis drosophilae. The sequence goes on along the minus strand of OY751560.1, from coordinate 5,554,754 downwards.
GTGTGTTTAGTGCTGTTGGCGTACAATTCATTGAATATATAAAGATATACGTATTCAGTCAGTTTTATTTTTATTGACGATTAGCCGCGCGCATTTTTGAAAATCGAAAGGAGAAAAGCATCGTTGAAGCTTTTCCATTAATGATTTATCTCAACTTTTTTGAATGAAATGCTTCTTTTTTGAAATACAAAAAAAAGATGAAGATCGTGGCGAGACCATAACAATTGAATTGCTGTTTAAAAAAAAATTTTTAATTAAAAAAACATTTATTTTGACGAATTGACCAGATAAAAATGTTCTACAAAAAATAAAAAGTGTAAAAGTTATGGAAAACTTAAAGGAGCGGGTTGTCATTATTATTATGGTCTTACAACGATTGATTTTTTTTGTTGGTAAAATATCGACTTAGGAAAAATAAATAATTTTTAAAAAAAGTTTTCAAATTAATCGATTTTTCCAAAAAGTCCTGGTAAACACGACGAGTTGAATTGCATAAATGAACCGAACTTGCGAACAATTAGAATTGAAATCGCCGACAAACATGCGCTGAACACACACAGTCGAGTGGTGTCAGCGTCAGAATGGTAGGTTCCGGTGAAAAAAGGAACTGCAAGCGCGGCGCACAATTGGCTGATCCGTAGAAGAGCGGCGGCTTTGCCACACATTTTTTTGCCAACAGTTCCCATGAGTTGAGATGAGAGCTCACCAATACAAATTGTGGCGCCGATCACCTAAAAATGCTCCAAGAGCTGCTGACGTTTGTGTCTTGTTGAGAGAATCAAATACCTGCAAAGGCATTCCGATGAGAAGATGCTGATAGTCTTGAAATATTGACAAGTAGGAATAGGAAATGGTAAGAAGAGCAAATGAGCCAATAATGATATTTTTTGGTGACAAACGCTCTTGAAGGCGAGGAAGAACAATGAGATTGACAATGATAGCAGTTAGTCCAATAATCATAAACTGGAAGGGAAAAAGTTTTTTATCGGAGGGAAAAAATAGAAAAAAAGTATGCGATAGGGCGTGGTCAAAAGTGTGTGCAAATTTTATTAATTTTACCAAAATATGCATGCTCTGTGGATCTCGAATAGTAGAAGAAGCTAAAGAAACACGAATAATAGTATCATAGGCTGCAAACGGACCGCTAACCATCTGAAAATTGGCTCATAAAAGTGTGAAGCTCAAGAATTGTGGCCTACCATCAGAAGAATTGTGCAAACTTGAGTTCTCTCATTTTTTAATAAGTGAAAATACGACGAAATTTGTGGTTTTAAAGAATTGTCTGAACTTGATTCGTATGAAAATCGATAACTAATTGAGCGCAATTATGCGACGCCTACTCAAATTTGGAGTGTCGGAGAAAAAGAACCAAATCAACGGAACAATGGTGAGCATTGTAGCCAAAGCACACAACGATTGGGACAATTCCAATGAAGGGGTGACGAAAAAAATCATCTGAAGAGCCAGATAAGGACCGGCGGCGAGGCCAAGACTTGTCGGTATCATAAGTTTTGTAATAAGACGAGTACGCTTTTTGTCGTCACCATCTTCGCTCTGAAGAGAGGAAAAATGGGGGGGGGGGGGAATTTTGTTGGGTTTGTCAGAAAAAAAAAACTTCGAGATGAAGAATGGCGGCATCAATGATCATTTGCATATTATTGAAAATTGAAAGAGATTGAATTAGAATAAAAATGTAAAGATGATTAGTTTGACAAACGAGAAGCTGAAATCTTGTTCAAATTTCGACAATTAAAAAAAAACAACCAAAAAACGTTGCTAAAATATGAAGTTGATTGACCTGATAAAGCGCAGTAAGACATGATGCGATTAAAGCTGTCGTTCTAAGACCCAAAACTTCGATCTGTAAAATGTTCGATTGATGTTTTGTTTGACGAAAAGCAAACATCTCAATTAACCATTTGAGCAATAAAAAAAGTGCCGACCAAAGTGAAAGTTGAAGTGAGAAGTGTAAGCCATATCAATCCATCAACAGGAACATGAGGCTCCAAATTCCATTGTGCAAATGGCAAAAGAACGCGTGTCCATTGATCCAAAGTGTGATAGAAACCTAAATCATTCAACAATGCTTCATTTCTAAATTGAGTTTTTGGCTGTAAAATGTGCAGAAATGTAAACGCCAACCAGTTGTTGCCAATAATGCGAATTCGTGTTTATGGCGTTGCCTGAATATCATTGTTGCAAAAATTAACAAAAATGAGCGACATTTTTGTGGGGCAGGGGGGAGAAGCTCTCTTTATTTGCTCATCTGTTGAATTTTTGTAACAAAAAAAAAGAAAAAGAAGAACGAAAAAAAAGGCGAACAAAAACCCGATTGAATTTTTTTTTTTGGAGAACAAAAAAAAAGAAAAAAGAAAAGCAAATATAATTGTTCCAGGAGGATTGGATTTGAAAGCTCAGGAAGCCGCACTACGAAGTGGTCCCGATGTTGTTGTCGCAACGCCGGGAAGATTAATCGACCATTTGCACAATTCTCCAAACTTCAATCTCAACACAATCGAGGTGATTCGGAAAAAAATAACAAAAGAAAAAAAACAATTTTTCTCCAGGTTTTGGTGCTCGATGAAGCCGATCGCATGCTCGAAGAGGCGTTCCGTGATCAAATGAACGAGTTGATTCGCCTATGCGCCACAAATCGTCAAACCCTTCTATTCTCAGCAACAATGACAGAAGAAATCGACGAGTTGGCGTCAATGTCGCTGAAGAAGCCGGTGAAAATCTTTGTGAATGAAAACACGGAGACGGCGCTCAAACTTCGACAAGAGTTCATTCGCATCCGAGCCGGACGCGAAACGGATCGCGAGTCGATTGTGGCGGCGCTGGTGACGCGAACGTTTCAAACGAACACCATTGTGTTTGTGCGAACGAAAAAAGATTGCCAACGAATGCAGATTCTGCTAGGGCTGCTGGGGATCAAAGTCGGACAGATGCAATCAAGCTTAACCCAAGGCCAAAGAATAGAAGCATTGTCGAACTTTAAAAAAGGATTGGTAAAATAATGTTTTTTTTTTTTTGAAAAAAACGAAAACGGGGAAATTTTTTTTTGCAGATTGATGTACTTGTTTCAACAGATTTAGCGTCAAGAGGATTAGATATTGAAGGTGTTCAGACAGTAATCAATATGAACATGCCAAGAACCATCAAACAATACATTCATCGTGTCGGTCGGACAGCACGAGCCGGACGAGCCGGTCGATCAATATCACTAATTGGTGAAGAGGAGCGAAAATTGTTGAAAGAAATTGTGAACTCGAACGCGAATCGAACACTTCAACAGCGTCTTGTCGCGCCCGAAGTTGTCGAAGCATATCGTCGACGCATCGACGAGCTCGAAGAAACGATTAAACAAATTGATGATGAGGACCGGGCCGAAAAAGAATTGAGAATAGCAGAAGCGTCGATGGCGAAAACGCAAGAGAAGCTTGAAACGGGAACGACAGAACGAGAAGGAAGAGTGTGGATGATGAAAGAATCATCAAACGGTAACGGAAATTGACTTTAGAAAAAAAAAACGATTTTTTATTTCAGAAAAGCAAAGAAAAAGAGAAGAAAAAAGACAAATCAAAATGGAGACAAAGAAACGCGAACAATCGGCAAAAACGGTAAGAAAATTTTGCTGAAAATGCTAGACAAAACGAAAAGAAGCAAATTTCAGCCGGAAGATATCGCAATAGAGCATGAAGCAGCATATCATGTAAGAGCAGCGAAGAGATCGAGACACAAGAAAATGACAAAGATTCGAACTGTTGTTGAAAGAGATGAAAAAGTACGAGTTTTTTTTTTTCCAATTAAATTTTGTAAAAAATTAAGAAAAAAAGAGGAGGAGGAGGAGCTACATCGAATAAAAATCAAAAAGTGAAAGCAAATTCGTCACTTCGAGCCATTCCAATGGTTCAATCAACAAAAAAGGGAATTCAAAAGAAGAAATATGGTGGAACATCGAAATCAGCTGGTGGTGGTAAAGGGTTCACATCAGCATTGACGTCGGTGTCAAAAAGATCGGTAAAAGCGGCGAGACATGGACCATCTGATTCAGGATTCCAAAAAGCCAGAGTTGCACATCGATTGAAAACCAAGAAAAGATAAAAATGTTTAAATTTGTTAAAATTGTTTTTTTTTTTTGTTATTTGTTCTTTTGTTTTTTGTTTTATAAAAAAAAAACTAAATTTTGGCGCAAATTTGTCCAATTTAAAAAATCAAATTACCACTGGTATTTTTAAATATTTTTTTGTGCAAGCTCGATTTAAGGTAGAATTGTTTAAAATTAAAAATGTTATTTAAAAATAGTCATTTACAGGAAGAAAAACATTTGTAAAACGATAAAAGAGGAATTCAGTCAAGGAAAAAGTTGGGCGTTTCAAAATTTAAAGGTTTTTTTGTCAAAATAAATCGAATTTCAGCAAATTATTTCTAGAATAACAAATGGAATTTTTATTCAAAATACTTTGAAAATTTTGAACGATAAAATCTGCAAAGGGGGCGGGGTGAAATAAATTAAACGCTTAACAAATATCTTCCATAAAACTAAAATGTTTGATTTATTTTCTTATTCGACAGCTTCAATTGATTTTTTATCAAAGTGTAAGTGAATTGTGAAAACAAATGAACAAAAATTATTCTAGAACTTAAAAATGCTCCTCCCATTTTTGCATCACGTTTTTTCGCGCCAAAAGATCAAGAATTATTTTTAACGCGAAATTCGTTTTTTTTTTTAAAATATCAACTTATTCATTGCGCATAATAAAAAATAAATTAAAACGCCATAAAATTAAATTCCCAAAAATTATAATAAAACATTTAAAAAATTCATGAAACAAAAAAAAAAAGTAAAAATAAATGAGAAATTTAAATATTTTCAATACATTCAATTAATCTTTCCTTAATGTTTTCTAAGAAAATTTTGAAAACATTTGGATTTTGACTTTTGTTTAAAAATTCTTTAACCAATATGTCAATTAAATGTTCAATTTTTTCTTTTTTGATCGATGGCATTTCATCCAATCGATTTTCTAGAATTTCTTCCATTTCCTTTTTCAGTTGTTCGATTGTCTTTAAAAAAACCAAAAAACTTATTTTTCTGTAAATCATTTACCAAAGCTGTCAAATTTTCATGACGAACAACGTTTTTCACCGAATCAACCAAATCAGAGATGTTGTTAGTCTGAAGAAAACCAACCAAAATTCAAAATTATCTTTTACCATTAAAACAAACCTTTTTTGATTCGTCTAAAATGTTCTCCAGAATCTCATTTTTCATTGATAAATTTGAATCCAACACTGTTTCCTTCAAAACTTTAATTTCTTCACTTCCCTTAAGACAATTTGTTGAGAATTTCATGTTTTTTTTTGTTTAAAAAAATCAATAGAATTTCTATTTTAACATCAAATTTTTCATTTTTTTTTTAAATAAATAAATATACTTAATATGTATTTATTTATTCACATAAACACTAAAAACCTTTACCATTGAATGAGCGAATAGATCATAATTTTGTTCAACAGCTTCACCTCCTTCAACAACTTCACTTTTATTTTCAAGGTGTCCTTCTTCGGTAGCTTTTGCTCCTTCTTTTATATTTTCAGCTTCTTCTCCGTTTTTAACATTTATATTTTCTTCTTCTTCTTCTATATTTTCAGCTTCTTCTCCGTCCTCAACATTTAAATTTTCTTCTCCGTCCTCAACATTTAAATTTTTATCTTCGTCTTCAGTAGTTACATTTTCTTCATTTTCATTAGTTACAGCTTCTTCTTCTTCGATAGTTTCAGCTTCTTTTCCTCCTTCGATAGCATCAGTTTTTCGTTCATTATCTTCAGCTACTTCTCTTTCTTCGATAGCCTCAGCTGTTTTTTCAATAGTTTCATATTCGCTTCTTTCTTCTAGTTCTTTATTAGCTTCAGCTTCTCCTTTTTCGGTATTTTCAGTTTTTTCTTCTTCTTCCATAGCATCAGCTCTTTGTTCAATAGCATCAACATCTTCTCTTTCTTCGATAGTTTCAGCTTCTTCTCCGTCTTCAACATTTACATTTTCTTCATTTTCATTAGTTACATTTTCTTCTGCGTCTTCAACATTTACATTTTTTTCTTCGTCTTCGATAGTTACATTTTCTTCATTTTCATTAGTTACAGCTTCTTCTTCTTCTTCTTCTTCGATAGTTACATCTTCTTCATTTTTATCAGATTCAAGTAAACCGTTATTTTTTCCGATTTCAACAATCTCTTTTTTCACAATTTTCCATTTTTTCAAAATTTTATCTGAAATCTCAAGTTGAGCATTAAATTTTGCCTCTAAGCTGAAAAAACGTTCATCTTTTATTTTTTTTAAATGGATTTCTTACTAGTTTTTCTGTGAATTTTCAATTGGAATTTCTAATAAATGAAAAAGCCAGAAAATTTCTTCCGCTTTCAAATTTGCTAAATGCAATTTTGGTATCATGGCTTTTCGAAAACTGAAAATTAAAACTTTGTTTTAACAATTTTTTTTCTTAAATTTTCTTACTGTGAAGCTAACGTTTCAGAAGTTCTTGACGATTTTTTTTCTTTAACATAAGTCCTCCAAAGAGTGAAGCCTTTTGGTTTTACAATTTCGCCACTTGGACCATCCATATTTTCATTTAACATTTTTCTGAAAATAAAAACGGACGTTTTTTTTTAATTTTTAATTTTAAGCGATTTCTTTTACTCCAAAACAAATTTCCAGATTTCCAAATCTTCCTCTTCTGAATACTTCAATTTACATTTGATTTCCTAAAAAAAAATCGAAATAAGTTTTTCTGTTAAAAAGACCTATTTTTTGACCCTAGGAATTGGTTTATAATTTTCTGAATCAGAATCATCGGCATCTGGAGATAAATTTCGCCTCTGTCTATTTGGTGCGGAATGCGAGGTTGAACATTGCGGCGGCAACGTGTTTTCTTTAAAAGCAAAAGCGTATTTTAAAATGGTTTCAAGTAGAAATTTCATACTGTTTCGTGGAGATTCCAATTCTTCAACGGTTTCCTTCTGATTCCAACTGGCTATTTCAGATTTGGATTTTTTTAGATGAATTCGTTTCTTATTCGATTTCATCACATCTGATACTCTTTTATTCCGTATCTCACATTCATTGTTCAAAAGTTCCCATTTCTCGACGTGGCCGTTCGAATTAATAAAAACTTCGACATTATTGTGCCGAAGAAGCCTTAAAAATTGATAAATTTCGATAACATAATCAACAATAAATTCGTTACCAATATTTTTGTTCTGGCGTCACCAAAACCATAAATTCTTGCATTATTTTCAATTTGTTTGCAATTTCCATTTTTGATTTGAACAAATCTGGCAACCATGTGTGGAAGCTTCAATAAGATTTTAAAAAGATTGTTTTTGAAGAGAAAATTAAAATTTACACTCGAGCCAACAAGTAAGGAGAAGAAAATTCAAGACCCTCACTTTTTGAGAATTCTTTCCAAAAATTCGGTGTTAAAAATTCATTAACACGATGCATATTCCTTAAAAAAAAATGTTTAGCAAAATAATAATTTTGAATATTAATCCTTCTCAACTTTTTAACAAATTCCATCATTTTTTTCTCTAAATTATCACTGACAAATAAATCATCAGGAAGAACTGCACCCTCATTGGAATCATCAGTTCGTCTTTTTTTAACCATTGGTTCACTGATAGAATTCTGGAAGAATTGATAGATATTCATGGGTCTTAAATTAATGTTTAATTTTTTACTGTTGTCTTTCTTATTTCTGAAGAATCTCTTCTATTTGAATTGATGAATCTATAATTAACTAGAATTTTTTGTGCATTCAATCGTAGAAGAACTTTGCAGTCTTCTTCAAGCCTAAAATTAAGTTTTTTTTATTTTAAATTTATTCAAAATGTTACATTTCTTCAACATGTTTACTGATTGGGATTTCAAGGTGTTGGTAAAGAAGAAGAATTTCATTTGCGCTTAAATCTGATTTATAAAGCGATTTAACCATGTTTGAATTGTAACTGCAAAAATGTGCTTTTTGTAAATTTTATTTAAGAGGAATTTTTACAAATGTTCAATGTCACTTGATGAGTGATCCAAATGATTTGTCTTCACGTATTCTTCCCAAAGTGATTCGTCAACCCTTTGAAACTTTTTATTTTCTACAAAATTTCTGAAATTTTAACATTTTAAATGAATTTACAAAAATAGTAAACCTGAGAATGAACTTCCACATATTTATTTGATCATTTTCTGAGAAATCAATCAGATTTTTTGCTTTATTACTTTTCCTTTTCATTTTCCGAGTGAACATTTTGATAGATCCACGTTTGAAAGCTGAAAAAGTGTTATTTAAAGGCTAATAAATGGTTTAGAAACAGAATTAATAATGAAAAATTCAAAATGTGTTGACTGACAAAATTCAGAAATTATTGACGTATCATTAGTGGTTTTTTATTGAACAGCATTTAATGTTTTTTTGGTTTAATTAATTAGGCAAAAGGAACAGTTCAAAAAAATTTACGGTAAACATAAACAAAATTACAGTAAACAGCGTCTCATCCCCTTGTAGATTTAAGCTAAACAAAGCGCATATTGATATATGTAAAGGAGTATCATCGTTGCGTCATTTTTACAATCTCTTTGTTTTCTTTTCATTGTTTTAATTAAAATATCGATTTTGATTTTTGGTTGTTTATTGATCATTATTTTTTAGATAATGATTACTTTACAAAGATTCTACAACACCTCATCAAGTCTTTGTAGAGGACGATCGGCTTTTTTCAATATTCATCAAAAAGTGACGGACCCAGCAAAACAAGATCCAGAATATTTTGAAAAACAAGCAAGAAAATTGCCCATTGGTTTTGGAATCTTCTCTCCAAATTTGTTAAAAAATTTTTTTAAATTTTCAGACGAAAATTATATTGACGCTCTTTCAAAACTGTATTACGAAAAAGTTGGAAGTGAACGTGATTTAGGACTGAAAGCCGCCGACAATTTAATTTTGGAAAATGTGAATTTTGGTCTACCGAAAATTGAAAGCAATAAGCTTCGTGCAAAATACGAAAATCTTGACGCGATGAAAAACGCTCCAGAGTCGGTTAAAAAGATTTTTAGGTAATTAAAAATACGGAAAAAGCGGATGAAAAAATTTTTGTTTTTGTTTTTCAGCGTGGAAATGGCGACAAGACGAGAATTGTCACAAGAATGGAAGCAGAGTTTAATAAAATCTGTCCGACAACATTCATTGGATTCGAATAGTTTAGAAATGAAAAGTGAATTGGTTCTTAATTAGGTTAAAATGATTCATTTTTCTTTCATTTAGTTGCTTGGCTCACTGCTCTTATTCGACACTGGTCATTGTTAGTCAATGATATTTCAAAAAATACATCAAAAGTGATCCTTTTTGTTTTCCAAATTCTTTCAATAATCAATAATATTAAGAAACCAACGTGGTTGACGCACCGAATTTGGCTAGTTATTAATGAGAGGAGGAAAAACCTACGAATTTTAAGAGAACAAAATGAGGAAGCTTTTGAGCGAACAATTGCAAACTTAAAAATTTCCTATCATGTACCAAAGAAAGTTGGATATGTTAAAACAAGAAAAGTAATTTTTTGAATAAAATTAATATTAAAAATACAATAATTTTAGGCTTGGGCTGAAGCTCAATTAAAGCTTCGTGTTGAAAAAGAAAAAGAGGCCCGATTAGAAGAATTACACACAAAATACGATCAACAAAATGAAGAGCATAAAAAATCGACAGATGAGCGACGAGCAGCGTTAAAAAAAGAATTGGAAGAAATTGAGGAAAAAATGAAGAAAATTGAAGTGGTTGAAGGAAAAATTTTGGAAAAATCAGGAACCTACGAGCCGCCTTTAATATCAAATTTGACTGAAAATGTCATTCATTCTACGTTGTTTTATCATCCACCACCAACAATGACGGCAAATTAGAAGCAATGAATAATTTCTGTACAAAACAATCAAACACTTTTGAATTTTTTGGTCGAAAATTAAATTTTCAGAAGTTGTTTTTATAGAAATAGTTGTTTTTGTTATTTGTTTTTTGATTTTTCCGGATAAATTTTTCAATTTTTTTCAAAATTAATTGTTTTCCATTGTAATCGTTTCAAACCAAAAGGTTATTTCATATTTTGCGTTTTTTTTATCTGAAAAATCAAAAATGCGCCAGGAAAAATGTTGACGCGTTCAATATTGTTTTGGCACATTTTCGGTGAATGTTTGAACGATTTGTCTTTTACATCAAAGTTTACCTTTTTTAACTGTTTTAATTTACTTTTTAGGTATTCAAATTAAATATAAGTAAATATAAACTTTAAAATTTTATTTTGAAAATAAAAAATAAAAAAATTCTTTAATTTTATAACATAATTTGGAATTTCAGATGTCTCGTCATCGATATGTTAGGAATATGGTTTTAAATGATGGTAAACGAAAGATTGAAAAATTTCCATTAAAAATCTCGTTTTGTTTTTTAGATTATGAAGATGATTATGATGATTATGACGATTATGAAGAAGAGGAAGGAGGCTCTAGTGCAAATAGTAATTGGTTTAGTTGTTTTGAAATAATTGTTCAATTACAGATAAATATTTGTATGATAGAAACTCATTATCAGCAAATTATTACAATTACTTAACCGATAGTGGTCGAAATTCGCCAACAGCACAAAAAATAGAAGAAGTTGAAGAAGGTTTTTATCTAAAAAAAATTATTAAACACAAAAATGAAATTTGTTCAGAGTCAATATCTGATAATGCCAAAGCGACATCGCCAATAGTGCGAAATTTGACGGCGCCAGTACTTCAGAAATCGAAGACGTCAACAAAACCAGCGCCAAGCGCTTCACAATCAAATAATTCGACACCGAAGCGTAATTTTTCAAAAAATCAACTAAATTCGGAATGCTCAACATCTCTTGGCACACGGCCAAATTCAGAAGTGTAAACAAAAAATGATTGAAGCGATACAAAATGAGCGCGAAAAATTGCAGAGATTTGTCGGCGTTTCGTCGAAATCAACTTCAAAACCTGGCAAAAGCGCCAGTGGTGACAAGAAAGATTCAAAAGCGAGAATTTGGAAAAGAATTGGTAAATTTGATTGTGGTTGGACATGTTGACGCGGGTAAAAGTACACTTATGGGACATTTGCTTTATGATGTAAGCTTTATCATTAAAAAAGTTGCAAGTTTTGTTGATTCCTCTACGTGAATTTAAAATTTAAATAATTATTTTATAACAGCTAGAATATGTTGACACACGAACAATGGACAAATATAAACATGAAGCAATGAAACATGGAAAATCTTCATTTCATTTCGCTTGGGTATTAGACGAAACAGAAGAAGAAAGGTTGAAAAAGAAAACTTTGGAAAAAAAAAATTAAAGAACTCCCAGTGAATTTCAGAGAAAGAGGAGTCACAATGGATGTGGCGAGAACAAGCTTTGAAACAGAAACCAAACGAATTGTTTTACTTGATGCTCCGGGTCATAAAGATTTTATTTCGAATATGATAACAGGTAAGTCTCTTGAAGAAATAAATTAAAAGATTTGTATCCTCCTTTGAAAAAAAAAGAAGTTTTTTTCTCGACTTTCGGCAAATTGATTAAAGGTATAAAAGAGAAAATCTGAAATTTCAGGAACTTCGCAGGCGGATGCAGCGATTTTAGTGGTGAATGGGACACGAGGAGAATTTGAGACCGGTTTTGAAAATGGTGGACAGACAAAAGAGCACGCATTGTTGCTCAGATCATTAGGTAAAATATTTCGTTTTTTTTTTTTTTTTTTCAAATTTAAAATGTTTGGTTTCAGGCGTAACGCAATTAATCGTGGCAATCAACAAATTGGACACAGTCGACTGGTCATTTGAACGATTCGAAGAGATTCAAAATGTGCTCAAAGTGTTTCTAACGAAACAGGCCGGCTTCTCGAAACCCAAATTTGTTCCAGTTTCCGGTCTTTCGGGTGAAAACTTGACAAAAAGGTTCGAGCCGTCATCGACGCCGGCAAAATGGTATAAAGGGCCATGTTTGTTGGAGTTGATTGATCAATTTGTCGCACCGCAACCGCCATCGGATGGACCATTAAGAATAGTGATCAGCGATGTTTTGAAGGTGACATCGAATCAATTGGTGGTGAGCGGAAAAGTTGAATCCGGAGAAGTGGAAAAAGATGATAAGATTTATATAATGCCAAGTGTCGCAGCCGCAACAGTCAAAGGTTTTTCGACTCAATTTTTTGAATAAATTTAAGAATTACAACAGCGTGCTCAAACAACGACACAACACTCGATCATTGTTTAGCAGGAGACTATGCGCTTCTCACGCTGACCGGTTCATTTGAACCAGACTCGATTCAAACAGGATCGGTTCTCGTTCGTTCTGGACCTGACACACTGATTCCATCGAAGCGATTCACAGTAAGATTGGTGGTTTTTGAAGTTGCGATGCCAATAATAAAAGTAAAGTTGTTTCAGCTCGTTGATTTAATGAAAAAAAATGTTTCAAAACTTTTAGGGAGCAAAAGCTGAGGTTTATGCTCACTCGATTTGTGTTCCTTGTCACTTTGTGAAATTAATCAACACAATCAATAAATCGAATGGTGAAGTGTTGAAAAATCGTCCGAGGTTCAAAAAAGTTGTGCGATCGAGCAAAATAAACCCAAGTTTTTTGTTTTCAGATTTTTAAGCAAAGGTCAGTCGGCCCTAGTGGAAATTGAAACAGAGCACGACATAGCAATTGAACCTTTCATACGTTGTCGAGCATTGGGTCGGGTGACGTTCAGAAGTGGCGGGCAAACAATTGCGGCTGGAATTGTAGAAAGTGTTCAGAAGTTGGAATGAAAAACACTGACAGTGGACTAAAATTAAAATTAAAATTAAAAAGATTTTTATTGCCTTTTTTCTATTGTTGAGACAATTTTTTAAAAATAAAAAATTTTTTAAATTTGTTCAGTTTTTTCTTTCTTTTTTTTGCAATTATGTTTCGACCTGAAGAGAAGACGGAAATTTTTTTATATTTGTTGAATTTTTTGGTTTTTCGTTTTATTGCTTTAAGCTATGGCTGAAATTTGGAAGAATATTTAATTATATAAAAATGCTTAAAACAATCTGAAATCTCAAATATGAAAACTGGAAAATGGCTTTGAAACTTGCAAACTTTTCGCGCCCAATACGATGTTCCACAATTACGTTTTGACCTGATTTTAACAGAAAATGGGAAAAAATTCGATTTTTGATGAAAATTTGACTTTTTTATTTTTTTGGTTCAAATGAAAGCTGAAATTCTGGAGAATATTTTAACACTAAAAATAATCTGAAATTTTAAATATGAAAAGTGAAAAAATGGCTTTGAAAGTTGCAATTTTTTCGCGTCCAATACGATGTTCCACAATTACGTTTTGACCTGATTTTAACAGAAAATAAAAATTTTTCGATTTTTGGTGAAAATTTCAGTTTTTTATTTTTTTGGCTCAAATGAAAGCTGAAATTCTGGAGAATATTTTAACACTGAAAATAATCTGAAATTTTAAATATGAAAAGTGAAAAAATGGCTTTGAAAATTCAAATTTATCGGCGTCCAAAATGACGTCACTTTTTGATCAGGTCAAATTTTAAAAAAAAATGACGTCATTTTCAGAACTTTCAAAGCCATTTTTTCACTTTTCATATTTGAAATTTCAGATTATTTTTAGTGTTAAAATATTCTCCAGAATTTCAGCTTTCATTTGAACCAAAAAAATAAAAAACTGAAATTTTCATCAAAAATCGAAAAATTTTCATTTTCTGTTAAAATCAGGTCAAACCGTAATTGTGGAACATCGTATCGAGCGTGGGAGAAATGGGAAAAATTCAATTTTTGATGAAAATTTTAGTTTTTTATTTTTTTGCTTCAAATGAAAGCTGAAATTCTGGAGAATATTTTAACACTAAAAATTATCTGAAATCTCAAATATGAAAAGTGAAAAAATGGCTTTGAAGGTTCTGAAAATGACGTCACTTTTTTTTTTTTTAAATTTGACCTGATCAAAAAGTGACGTCATTTGGGACGCCGATGAATTTGAATTTTCGAAAGCTTGAAAGTTCCGATTAAACTGCGTCCATTACGATGCTCCACGTTTACTCAGTAGACACGAAGCTGATGTTTCCGGGTGACAGTGGCCACCGGTGATAAACTGTGGTCAATCATAGTTGATGTTCGCTGCTTCAACACTACCACCGCATCACTACGTAGGCTCGTTAAGACATTTCGTTGGTGAAGGACAAAAATCGGATCGATTAATCAACTCCAGAATAATTCGAGTGTGTCAAACTCAACATGAAGCGCGTTGAAGATGGTTGCTCAACCCCACGACAACAACAAAATCAACATCAAAGTACAAAAAAATTTATTGGAATCGATTCGAGGGGAAGAAATTTGTGCTCGTCAGATTTCGAAGTTTCACACGGCTGGATAAAATGCCCAACGAGCTGATGCTGTAATTGTTGAAGACGTTCAAACGTCATCGGAATCTTCTATTAAATTGACAATCGAATATGAGCTCACATGAGATTGGCTCATTACAACGTCCAACTCATTATTTGTCACGGCGGTATCAATACGATCAACGAGCTCGCACTGTTTGGTGTTCTGGTTCATGGCGTTTCATGACAAGGCGATCAGACGTCGAATAATGGAAAATCAAATTTAAAGATCAGAAAAATGATTTAGAACATTCAAAAACAAAAACAAAAAGCAAAAAAAAATTATAAAAAAACATTGAACAACTTTTTTTCTCGTGTCGAGACCCACAAATTTAGTTTCAAAAAAAAAAGAAACAAAAAGTTTCTTTTTTCTTTCAAAGTTTGGCCTTTGACTGAGATGAGAATTCCTCGATCATCTGTAGAAATTTATCGATTTGAGCCGAGTACTGTTTAGGATGTTTTCGAAAGTGCTCAACGTGTGAAGAATCCGAATGACGCGTTGCAATAATTCGACAACCTCGTTTTTCAGCCGCTTTTTGAAACGAGAAAATGTGACTGAAAACAACAAAATCACCACTCATTTCCCAAATTATCCGAGAAAAATGGATGGAGAAGAAGAAGAAGAAGAAGAAGAAGCTTACTTACTCTGCTGAGCATATTTGATCATTGTCTGAGTAAACGAGCGATAGAATCGGCGGTAAATGTTTGTGGTTCAGTAAAAAATGAAAACTTGAATAATCCTCTTTCCTAACAATTCCAAGATTCAACATTATCTGATTCTAAAATACAAAAAATATTTTTTTTTTAATTTCTCTTGAATTCTCTCAAAAATGAACCAATTGTTCAATAGAGCAACTTTGCTACTTTTAAGTGAAAAAAAAATTTTGAAAAAATTGACAAACCTTATAACCATTAAATATATATTTGACTGTTTCATTGTATTTTCCAATATGATAAATCCATTTCAAAATTGGTGGACTTTTTTTAATCTGAAAATTTGAAAAAAAAATTGATTTTTTCTTGCTTTCAAACAATTTTCTTTACCGAATCATCCCAAACAAAATCCATAACTGCCATGTGTCCACGAATCTCTTTCAAGCCAATTTCGTCCGCATGAATTGGGCAACTGTCAAGAAAAAGTCCATCGCACCTTTCAAGAATTTTCAGCTCGGGATAGTGAACGATTAATGAGGTGAGAGCTGAAAATCCGTTCATGCTGAAGACGTGCCCAATCATTCGTTCATTCTCGTTTATTGATTTTAGGAGAATCGCCAAATTTTTCACATCTCGTTGATACTTCAATTTTGAAATATTATTGATTTTGTTTTTCAAATAAGCTCAATCAAAAAGGAAAAGCTTTTTCAAAATTCGCCCCGCCCCTTTTTTAATCGTATTGTAGTTTTCGAGCTAAACGCGGTCTGGTGGAACGAATGTGGATCCGGTCTGATGGACCTTGCGGGCGGGTAATATTCCCTTTTGAGGCATAAATTTATGATTTTTTTTTTCTTTTAATCTAGAAACTTTTTCAGATTTTTGAGCTTTTTCTGAGCTTCAAACAAAATTCACAAAATTTTAATTAATTAGAGAAATTGAGAAAAAATATTAAAAAAAAAAAAAACTTTACATGGTTAGACATAACAGTTGCCGGACTTGTATATCGAATTGTTTTAAATCTGAACAAAAACCAAATGTTTTCCGGCCGACGAGAAAAACAAATGAAGCAGCCTTTTTTTACCCTTTTTTTTCATAAATCTCCGAATATTTTTGAACATTTCGATCGATTGCTCCAGCCCATCCCAAAACCAAAACAAACTTTCCTCGCGTTTTCATCAAGTTGCCTTCACAAAAGTTGGCAATTGAAGACATTTTCTGAAAAACAAAATGCGCGTCTGTGCGCCCCTTGCAACAAGCCACGCCCATTCAATTTCGTCACTTTAATTTCACAATTTTGTTGATCACAAAAACTTGAAGCTGAAAATTGAAGTGAGCGTGCCTTGCTTGTCGCCCAGCCATCCGACTACGCGATAAAGAAACACGTACATGGCTGAATACCTTTGTAATTCGTATCATGTTTTTCTATTTTTCGAAACGCTAAAAATAATCGAAAAAAGAAAAAAAAAACCAATTTTTCACTCACGTTTCGATTAAGCAAATTCAATCGATAATTAGAAATCAATTAAAAACAGTACTCATTTTGAAGAGAATCAGAAAGACACATTTAAAAATTTCACTTGCTGTGTTGCAAACACGCTCTAGTGAAAATTACATTTCGTCTTTAGAAATGTTTCTCTTGTGAACCGTCAAATCATTTTTCATGAAAATTATAATTTTTTTTTGGAATAAAAAACTCAAATTTGAAAAAACAGGGCTTAATTGTGCACTAGAGCAATTTTACATTTTTAACGATTTTTTATTATTTTTCAAATTTTCAAAAAAATCATTCTTTACCTTTATTTTAAAGGGAGATTGAAGAAGAGTTCACCCAGCTCCAGATTAATCAGAACAACTAAAAATTAAATAAAATCAATAAAAATAAACAAAAATAAGGTTTTCACTGACTTTTTATCTTGAGAAAATTATCGTCTTGTGATGAGAAAATCGATAAGACCATACATAGACTGTTGAAGAGAATCAATAAATGTATTCATATATTTTAAGCGGAAAGAAAACACTCTCCCGCCTAAAAACGTTTTTCAACATTTTTTTTTAAAAGTTAAACACCTAAAAAATGCGCCAAACCCAATTCCTCTCAAAAATTTTCTAAATCTGAAATTTTTGTCTTTAAATTTTCAGACTTTTCTTTAAATTTCTAAATTTTTATTTCATTTTATGAATAAATAGCACTGTTTTTGCAATTTTATCCGCATTTTTTTTTGTTAAAATATCCAAGGCTGAGCATCGAACTGATTCTGGTACTCCTGCATTTTTACAATATTGCACAAATCTATTTACATTTATTCTTGCTCTTGTACTATTGATTGCCTGCAATTTTTTGTTTTTTTTTCCTCTTCTTCTCATTTTTCAAACCGATTCATTGGTTGATGCAATTTGTATTGACATTGGATGCAATTTATTCACAAATTTGCACAATTCTAGCCCGTCCGACAATTGTTGACTGAAGCTCAAATCACCTTTTCCTAACGAAAATGTCGATCCTAACTTTTCTCTCATCACTTTACGCGCGTTTTCCACGTCGCTTACTGTTCCCAATTCAATATTTTCTTAAAATTAAAAAATACAATTAATTTCTCTCTCTCTCTCTCTCTCTCTCTCTCTCTTGTTTCTCTTACTTTTTAAGCCTATCTTCTTGTTTCCCATCTTTTCAGTTTCATCCCTCAATTTTTTTAATGCCGTTCCTGCTGTTGGAGCAACATTCTTCTTCGTCACTCCCATTTTTATGACATTTACATTTTTTGGTGCTGGCTTCTAAAAAAAAAAAAAAATGAAATTTGGTTTTTTTTTTTCGAAAATCTAATTGTACCTGGACAATATTTGTTTTGGTTAAATTCAATCTTGACGCTTGAATTGCCGAGCTATTCAATGTCGATCCTTTCACTAATGGAGCCACTTTTGAAATTGGTTTATTTCCTTAACAATTTCTTTTCTTCTAACATTAAGAGAGAGAGAGAGAGAGAGAGAGAAGCGACATAAGACGTTAATTTATGAAAATCTCAAAACTTTCAAAAAAAATTAGTTTAGAGTGTTAAAATTGGCGCCAAAAACGTTTGATTTGAATTTTACCTGTCGTCACCAGAATTCCCTTCTTATTGTGATTATTATTTTGAACATCCGCATTTTGATTATGCAATTTATTATCATTTCCCATTGTTGACGTCGTTGTTATATTATTGTTATTATTGTTGGAAGCCTAAAAACCATTTGTTTTTTTTCTTTGCTCATTTTTTCGACAACATTAAAAATCCAACAAGAAAAACAACAACAACACCAATAAATTAAATAGAAAACTTCTAAAAGGAGAATATTTGAAACCATGCAAATCATATAAAAATTATTTGAGCCCAAAAAATAACAATTTTCAGACATCGAGCAAAAATTCCCTTAATTTTAACCGGATATGCTCGCCTAAATTTCGGAAAAGAAAATTGTTTTTTTTTCTATTTGTAAATTTTTTTACAGAAACCAAACTTACAAAACAAAATGCCGTTATTTTTTCAATTTTCTTCCTATTTTTTTTTTTTGTGAAATGAGAAAAAAATTGCATTCTCTTTTTTTTTACCTTTGTTTTTTGATGAAGTTGGGGTTGCGTCGGAGCCAACATTGACACTCTTGAACTCTTTTCCGGGCTGACGCTGTTCCTTTAAATACATTTTTCTAGTTCAATGATAAGAATTTATACGCGACAAATTTGACGCAAATTTTAGCAATTAAAGAAAACATTTTTTTTCGCATTAAAAATTAGTCTGAAATTCTTTTCAGAACCTAAAAAATGTGTTATTCTAACCTCGTTGAAGCTTCCATTTTTTGTTTCTCAACATTTTTATTTGTTTCATAGTTGCATTCGTTATGTTCTTGTAACCATTTGAAAATGTGAATTATTCCCTTTAAAAATTTACAAATTTCAATCAAAATCCAATTTTTGTCTTACTCTTTCTACAATTTTAATTGGCGGATATATCATTGGATTACATTCAAGCTGAATATTTTTCAATTCCTTCATTTTCAGCAAATTGTTCGATAAATGTGTCAAGTTGTTGTTTGCCAATTTCAGTGTTCTTAATTGTAGCGCTTCACAAAATTCGGCTGGAAATTCGTCAATCGCATTTTTTGACACATTCAACACTTTCAGCTTTTTTAGATATTTTAAATGTGATTCCAAATGTTTCAGCTTGTTGTTTGATAAATCCTTAAATTATTCTATTTTTTTTTTTTTTTGATTTCAAAATTCGGAAAACAAAATAATAATCGAATTTTTTTTACCAAATATGCTAACGTTGGTGCCAATCTTCGAATTGAATCTGGTAGTTTTGTGATTTTATTATTTGCTAAAAGCAAATTGACTAATGGAAGATCGAACAAACCATCAGGAAGAATGCTTATTTCATTCGAGCTAAAACAAAACAAAAAAAAAATCGATGAAAATTTACCAAAACTCAAGAATTACAAACCTAAAATCTAGAAATGTCAATTGCTCCAAAGAGCAAATACATGAAGGAATTTTCGTGAATCGATTCGAGCTGGCAACAAAAGAAATTAAACAATCAAATAATGAAAAATCGGCTGGTAAAGTTGAAAGTTGATTTTTACTTAAATCTGCAATTATAAACTTTTAATTGTTTCGCTTTTTGTTTGGCAATCGCGGCAAGATTCAGTTTATTTTCAGCTTTAAAGAAAAACTTTAATTACCAATAAACACGACATCTAAAACTTCATTATTGTTGGAAAGTAACTCGATGGGAAATTCAGAAAGCAACATTTCTGATAAACACAATCTTCCTGAATATTCAGCGTCCTTAAAATTAGTGTCAGCCGATGTGTAGGAGGAAATCTGAAAAGAAATCGATAAAAATAAAAAACGAAAAGTTTCCAACTTGTCCGAAATGAAATGATCCAGTTGACGTTGTCGATCGGCTCACGGATTGCTCGCCAGAGTTGTAATCAACCCGCGCATCAATGTGCTCATTTGGATCGTTTGTTTCACTTTTTTTCTTTCGTTTACCCGTCCAGGAAAATGTGAGCATTTTTAGCTGAATAAAGAAAAGATTTTTTTTTTTAAATTTCTTTTAAAAAGTTTCTTTCTTGCAAAAATTGATAAAGAAAAAAAGTTGAAAACGAAGTGTGCGATTAAGGAAACATTTGAGAGAAAGAAAGCAGCGTCGTCGAGAAAAAAAAATCAAAGTGGAGCAGCTGCGCGGCGAGAAGAAGACAAAGAAACGACGCTCTAGTGTAAAAAAAAAACATTGGCTCATAGCCAAATCTTTGGGGTAAACACTGAAAACTTGTTGGATTTTTTTTCTTTGGTTTGCACCTGAAAAATGTTTTAACTGAACTCGATTCTTTACAAAAAGATTCGATAAAAAACTAAAAAATAAAAAATTTGATCAATGGTCATTAATTCAAATTTTTTTATCCCCGCGCAAACTGTGCACTCACCATCACGTTTTTTCGCACAAGATCAAGGAAATTGTACAAAAAAAACTTGCGTCGTCTCGTCTGGAAAAAGAAATGTTACTGTATAAACAAAGACCGGACGAGTTTTTAAAAAATGTTTTAAATTTTTAATCCATTTTTTTGTTAAAATTTGCGGTTTTCAGCTTCATTAAACCAAAAAAAAATCAAATTTTGAATTTTCTTTTCTAACCATTTTCTGGTCTCCTATTCACAAAATAATTGCAGAATGGCAACTCAAAAACTCAGTTTTTTCGAAAAAATTGCCAATACTCTTGGAGTTCTTTATCGTCATCAAGCTGCTCAATATCCTCGTCGTTTGGCAATTCTTCGGGTACATTTCCGTTTTCACTTTTCTTTATTTTCGTCGTCTTTTTCTCTTATTGCATTTCAATTTTCAGGCCGTCTACAAACATGAACTTGCTCCACCAAAGAGTGCTGATATGCCAGCAGTTAAAGCCGATTGGGTTAAAGTACAAAACTTCATCAAAGCTAAGCAATATCAAAATCTGACAGTTAAAGTAAAAATTTAAAATTTCTCTCCCCACTTTAAAATTGTCTTCCAGGAAGGACTTGTCTACACCGCTGTTGCTCTAGAAGTTATCTTTTGGTTTTTCATTGGTGAAATGATTGGACGTCGCTACATTTTCGGTTATTTGGTCCCATCTGACTATGTTTCTAAGGACACAAAAGCTAAAGTTGCCGAAAAAAAACGCCTTGCAGCTCTTGAAGCATAATTAAGCCATATAAATTTTTTAGTATTTTTGTTTCGTTATCAGCAATAAACGATAGTTTAAAAAACCAAATTTTTATGGATTCAAAAAAAAATTTAATTGAAAACTTCGGGGTAAAAATTAAATAAATAAGATAACCGGCACAACAATTATTCGTATTGGCAATTGGTTTCAGCAATGCTCCAATCTCCAATAACGGTTTGTTCTTTTCCAAGAACGACTCCGTCATTTGCGTCAACACGCCCAATTTCAAAGTCATTGTCAGCCACACAATCGTGATACAATGTTAATTCCAGCGCTTTTTTCAGAACAATTTCAGCTTCTGCTCTTGACAAATCTTCTCCCTAAAACCATTTTTCTAACATTTTCATAAAGTTTTGAATCAAAACCTTCTTTCTCCATTCATCCTCAACAGCTTGATTCAACAAATAAGCTCCGAGTCCAGTTGCAACATGTTTCACTTGATAAGCAGTTCCCTAAATCAATGAAATCCGTATTTTCTCAATGAATTTCTTAATTACCTTCATTGTAATAATTCCAATAAATGGAGTGCTTGTTTCCTTATTATTTTTTTCTTCTTCTTCAACACCAGCAACGACAAGATTATTCCAAATTGGATTCATTTTGCAACGTCTTTAAACAATTATTTTTTTTAATTTTATTTAAACAACTTTTAAGTTACCTGCTGTAAAGGAGACTTGTCAAATAACCATGAAGAGCTTTTGGCCCAATATCTTGATCAAAACGTTTCCAGAGAAGAACCTTCAAAAAGTTTCAGTTAAAAATCAATCAATAAATTCATTTTTTTCAAATTTCTGTTAACCACAGAAGTGAATGATCGAAATTTGAAATTAAAAACACAGTTAAAGGGAAATTTCTTGATTTAAAAAATTTTTAGAACTGAAAACTAAACGGAACGAAACGAAAATTAAAAAAAAATTGGATTTGTTTAATTTTCAGCAGAACTTTTTACTTTAATTGCTATTGAGTTTTGTTGGAAAACACTCTTGGAGTGATTTAAACAAAAATTGTTGTTTTTCAATGTTTTTAAGAAATTATTATTTGAAATAAAAGCTTTTTTACCTGTCTTTCAATAACATTTTGTAACCATTGAAAATCAGCATGGTCACCACCAAACGCAACAAGAACATTATCATTGACTTTGTATTGGCGGGAAACATTCTGAAATTCAACAAAAAAAAACAATTTTTAAATCAATTTCAGCTTTTCTTTACCTTGTATCTTGCCATTTTTCCATACGATGCAACTCGATCGGTGATTACAACAACACCAGTCTTGTATTGAAGAGCAATCACTGATGATCCAGTGCATGTTGGATTTCTTTACAATTTTTTATTATTCAAAAACTTAAATTCAGCTTTTACTTACAAAGTTCTTTGAAAATTTAAAGGTGCGGCGTCCATTTTGTTAAAACTTTAAGGATTTGAATCTGAAACTTGGGAACGTTTAATTCCTTCTTCAAAAATCATCATTTTCTCTTTTGAGCATTATTGCGTACAAAACACTTAAGGTGACGCCAATTTACACTTTTCATTTTTTTTCGACACTTTTGTAATTTTTTTGTTTTATTTTAAAGAAAATAACAAAACCCACTTGTTAATCATAACAACAACAACAATTAAACAAAAAAAAAATAACAAGAAAAAACTGCAAAAAAAATCATGGAAAAATTGGGCAAGATATATTCGCTGGTGGAATAAGTTCCGGTTCAAGCCGAAATATCGTGGGCATTGTAATTGTTGATTTCTCTTGTTGTTCTTCAAACAATGCATAAAGTGGTCCTGGTAAATTCTGAACTCCTAGAATGTCTGGCCAAATTCCATTCTTTGATTTCATCAATTTTTCCACAAATTCATCCGTCACTTTTTTTAATTCAAATGCTTCATTGATCTTTTTCAGCAATATTAGAAGTGGCATAAGTTGTGCCGTTTCATCTGCAATCAAATATTCAGATGACGTTGAAGTTCAGAATCACTTACTTCGAATTCTTTCCATCCAGCGATAGTTCTCAGCAAGAACGTTCAATAATGCTGAATCTTCATATTCTCCACCCTCTTTTAGTGAACTTTTCTTTTTTTCAATCTTCAAATGTTTTTCATTATTAATTTTCAAACAAAATTTTAATGCATCTTCTATCGCGGCAAGACCCAATCGCAATTATTCCTGCTCCTTTATATTAAAGCGCGCATACGTACATTTCGGTAGTAATTCGGGTCTCACCACGATTTTTTTTCAAGAAAAGTATTTCGAAAACCAATAAAAGTTTGCACCTGTTTTCTTTTTCGAACACTTGATGCCATTGAAACTTTCGACGATCCTGATCTTGAGCTGATACTTGAAATTTGTGAAACATCATCTCTTAAATCATCAATTTCTCCAGAATTATATTGCTCCATTTTTTTCAGCTTCATCTCTCGTACAACAAATAATCTTTGACGATATCTGAATTGTTTTTTTTTTTTAAATAAATTGTTGACTGTGTGGCAAACACGCTCTATTGAACTTATTGACTTACTTTTCAAATTCTTCACTTCTTTTTTCAACTTCTCGCCGAATATTTTCTTTTCTTTCCATTGCTGCCACTTCAACTTCTTCAATTATTTTCGCCTTCTCAATTTCGTCGTCTTCTCCTCTTCCGATTTCCTGTTTAACCATTTTCCATTCGTGACCTTCACACAACACTCGAATCACTTGTCGATTCTTTGATCCGATCAATTTCAGCGCTTTTGCCAATTCTTGATATTGTCGCGATTCGCGTAGTGTCGCCGTCATTTTCAACGCGTTGCATCGCCACTTGTTCTCATCGATGTTCAATCGTCTCGCCGTTGTGATCAAACCGTCGACGTCTCGCGACATTTCCCAACATTTCAGCGTTTTTTCATGATTTTCAGCCAATTCGTAAAACATCGCTGCTTCTTTCCAGTGAACTCCTCGCTCCAATTCGTTTCCGTAAAGTTCACAGCAATTTTTGAAGCGTTTTTCATCGGATTTCAAAACTTTCAACACTTTTTGCTGCATTTTTTCTCTTTCAATGATTTTCTTGGCTTCTTGCCACCATTTTTCTGTTTCTTCTTCTTCACTGTTGATTGAATCCAATTCGAGTAATGCTCGAATCGCTTCCAGCCAATCTTCTCTGACCACATTGATTCGATATCGTTGCTCCATCGGACATTTGATCTGATTCAGTGTGTTGAGCACTGGCAAATACTCTTTCGGATCATAGTTTGACGCTTCAGCGACTTGTTGAGCCAATTTCAGATCGTATGTCGACAATGCACAATTGAACAATAATTTGGCGGCAACAAAAAATGAGACGTGGTGCAGTTGTTGGCGAATGAACACATCTTTTCTCTCATCTGTAAACACAGAAAGCAAATTTATGAAAAAATTCGAGTTTTGAACGTGACTTGGGAAAAAAAAAATCAATAAAAACCATTTTGAAAAAAAAAAAGTTTCTTTTTATTCATCAAAACGATGAAATGGATCTTTCTCTGCTCTTTTTTATTTCTGTTCTCGACGGTTCAGGCTCGCGGTAATTTGATTTACAAAAAAAAAATGTTCGCCACCAGCATAGAAATTATTGGATACATAAATTCTTCAAAACCGGATGAAGGCGTTAAAAAACGCTTAAAAAAATTAAGCCCTTTCAGTCAAGTTATTTAAGCTTAATAATAATGCTGATTTTTAACTAAGCTTTATCCTCAATCGAAAATTTAAAAAATAATCGAATTGTTCTTCTACGCTCTACTGAACATTACAATTTTTTTGTTAAGGAAGCGCCGCATTCAAAACGATTGAAGAGAAACGAAAATTCGAGCTTGACATTCTCAACGCGCACAATGAAGCTCGTCGATTAGTAGCCAAGGGTGAATTTGTGAAAAACAATGTTAAAAAACCATCGGCCAACAACATGATCGAACTTGTTTGGGACAAAACGCTGGCTCTTCAAGCCACCTCTTGGGCTTTGCAGTGCACGACGTCGTCCGATGTTCATGAACCGAATCGTGACGATGTTGGCGAGAACTTCTACGCCAGGTCACCGCCTTCGTCTCCCAATCCTCATCAAGCGGTTGACAGTTGGATTAGTGAGCCGTGGGACGAGAATACGACGAAATTGACCGAGAACGAACCAAATTTACATTTGACACAAGTTGTGTGGGCTTCGACGAGACGTCTCGGGTGTGGTGTAGCTGTTTGTGATCAGTGGATGAGAATTTTCTGTCGATATTCACCATCGTTCGTCAATTTTTTTTTCCCCAAAAATTCTATGCTCTGGCCACGCCTTTTTTTTGGTTGTTGAAAATTTCAATTTTCAGCGGAAATTATCGACAAGCTGATGTTTATACAATTGGTAAAGCTTGTTCAGCCTGTGGCAAGCATTCACCATCAACTAATTTGACGTGCTCAGCTGACGGTTTGCTCTGTGAGCAAACCGGTGTTGCCAAACACGATTTTGGTGCTCTCACTGATCCAATTATTCCCGATTCGGCCGATCATCGATTTAAATTTCAATTTTTGTTAATTTTCTTTTTCTTTTCAACTTTTTAATATAATTTTTACCGATTTTTTCTGAATGCTCATTGATTTCTCGAAGACAATCATTAATCCTTGATGGAGTTGATCTTAGCAATGATGTCAACATTAATGGAAAATATAGGGTTTTCAACTTTTTGTCATCGAATCCTTCTATTAGCTCGTAAATCCTTGTGCACAGTTCGTTGCCCTGACAAATAGAATGCGATTCACCAACTTTTTTTGTGCTTTTCTACCTCTTTTTCAAATTTTTCTGTGCAACTGACAACAAGTTGTTCCAATAATTGAGAATCATTCGAAGATTTGAACCAATTTTCAGAATCTTTTATCAAATTCTGAAATATGAATCAGTTGAAGCTTAAATTAGAAAACCAAAAAACCTCTCCACTGTATTCCATCGCAAACGACATGTCAATTCGATGCTTCTTCATCAATCTGAATGCTTCCACGTATTTCTTTTCATCGAGAAGTTGACGACAGCAGGCGATGACAAATCTTCAAAGAGCAACATTTTAAAATTTGTTCAAATTTGAAACGAATTTCAACTTTCTCGGCTGAATCACTTCTAAATTTCCGCGAGCTGCTTGGAGGACAACATTGGTTGACGACGTGTCGCAAGCGACAAGCTCACTTCCAATTTCTAGAATTCGAACATCTGCAAAATTATTTCTAGAAAGTTTCAAAAAACCTTCGCCTGACCTTCCACTAATTTTTCCATTTCAATATCAATGAATTTCAATCGATTATCAAAATCAATCAATAAAACATCATTATTTCTTGGTAAAATTGATGTGACATTATTGGTGATTTTTTTCGAATCAATATAAATCGATGAATTATCGGTAAGAATCACATGTCGATTCTAGAACAAATTTTATCAGAATTTCAATTCGTTTTTTTTCCTTCAGAAAAACCTTGCCAAAAAACACTTGAATATTCTGAAACTCTTCTGGAATTTGAAAAAGAATTTGTTCGTTTGTCACATCATAAAATGTTCCATCGATTGTTGCAATTTCAATTTTACCATCATTTTCATTCACTCCAATCCAACAAATTTTCAGATGTTTTCCTTCAAAAAATCTGGAAAAAATTTGATTTTCTTTTTTAAATATTCAAAATTTGAATTTCAAACTTTTGAACAATTTCACCATTTTCGGCGTCAATTCTCAATATTTGATTTTCTCCATTTTTCAAGCACCAAATTATGAAATTATTTCGGATTTTATCGAAAACCATTTGAACTATCAATTCTCCTGTGATTTCTTCAATTTTTTCACACGGAATGTTTTTAATTTTTTCAAATTTTGTTGAATTCTCATTTTCTCGTTGATCTGAAATTAAAATTCATCGTCTTTTTTTTTCGAAAAATTTGCCTTTTTATTACAAATTTCAAATTTTCCAGATTTTGTCAAAACAAATAATTCATTTTCGATTGACGTCATCTGACAAATATCATCTTCGACTTTTATCACGTTTTCACACATTGGCGGTGGAATCGCTCGCCGGCACAATGATGAAATTCGGATTTCATCTTAAAATGTTACATTTTTGAAAAAAAAGAAAGAAGAAGAACATTTCCCAACCACTGGCAATGACTGTGTTAAGCGATATTGATTGAGAATATGATCCAATTGTTGAAATGTCAATTGTCACAAGTTGTGAGGATTCTCTCAATAAAATATGAAACTTTGAATCCTAAAAAATCAATAAAAAACTTGTTTTTTTTTTCAAATAAAGAAAAAACCTGTAATTCACTCCATTTCCAGAAGATTTTCTGATTTTGTTTGCTAATTTTCCAGCAAAACTTTCTGGTGAACTCATAATTGGACACCCTCCAAAATTCGACTAAAAATTTGAATTATTTTTTTTGTTTTTTTTCCATCTTTATTTACCGTATCTTTGATTACTGTAACATATTTCAATAGCCAGAATCGAACCCGACGAGTTCCACATAATTTTTTCAATGAAACGCGTCGAATCGAGAGAGTTTGGCCAACAAATTCGGAAACCATTTCGAGTTTCTCCATTTCTCTCGAAAAATATCAAATCATTAATTGATTCTAGAAAATTTCATCGATATTGAAGTGAATTTTTATTTTTTTTGTTCACCATTTTTTTGAATTGAGGAACAAATTAAATTGGCATTTGGTTTAATATCAAAACAGCTTGATAAGGAAATATTTCGAATATTCATTGAGCTCATCAAAGCTCCATTTTTATCAAAAACCTTTAAAAAATTTTCTTTTTTTTTGTTTCAAGATTTTTAGAATTGAAAAAACAAACTTTCAAAAACCGAATGTTATCTGAATCGGAAAAATATGAAACTGCCACAAATTCACCATCCCATCTCCAGCGAATTGTTGATTTTTTCGAATGTGCCTTTAAAACTTGACACTCTTCTTGTTTTTCAGCCTGAACATTTTTCAATTTTTATTCAAAGGAAAATTCAAAACGGAGAATGATTCACTTTATATTTTCCTGCAGAACCTTGAAATTGAGTGGTTTCTGATCCCCAACCAACATTTACCGGTGCCAACTTTTTGTCGATTTCTGATGTGAGAAGAGGTCTGAAATTGCAATTTAATAAACGGATGTTTGACAAACAAAAAACAACGTTTCTGAAAATGAAATAAGCGATGAGTCGGCGAGAAAAATGTTGAAATTATCCGCGATAGCTAGACATTGATCGTCGGGACTCCATTCGGCACAGCTCGCCGTTCCATCAACAATTTCAGCAACTTCTAGATGGAAAATCTGGAAAAATTCTTGCAAATTTCTGATGAAACTTGAATGTTTACTTCGTCCTCATCAATCACTAAAGCTTTTCCATCAGCAAGAATGGCAACAATTTGGTTTTCATCAACTCGAAACTAAAGGAAAATTTTAAAAATTATTTTTTTTAGGATTTTATTAAAAAATCACCGAAAGTGAGATAATTTCAATATTTTTCCTCTCATTTTTCCATTCAATAGTTTTCGAAATTTCGAAATTTTTTATAATATACAAGGCGTTTTTTGTTGAAATTGCTATTTCGTCCGTTAATTGGTTGACGGCAAATCTATCAGAATCTGTAAAAAAAGAGAAAAAACTTAATTTTTCTCGAATTTTATTCAAATTACCTTGAATATTTTCAAAAGTTACCGATTCGACACGATTTATTTTCAAGTTTTTCATGTTTTACGCTAAAAATAATTGATTTCTTAAAATGTTTAAAATAAAAAAAATAAAAAGAAAAAAAAATAGAAATGGCCTAGAAACCCAAAATGGTGAAACTTGTCATAATAACTCGTCCATGTTTGGATTAAAATAGTTTCGTGTTCTGCGTCTTTCTGCCACTTTTGACTCATCGATTTGTTGACATTTTTGCTGATTTTTTCTATTTTGATTCAATTTCCCTTAAAATGGCTAAAAATATGCAAAACACCGCTTATCGAAAGCTTAACGTTGACGCTTTTGATCCAGAACAGTACGACGAGAATGATGAAGGTAAACAACGAAAAAAAAAAAAACGTCTTCTTTCGCTCAAAATCCCCATTCAGTTGTCGACACACCAGGCCTTGGTCCCGATGAGCGTACAATTCAAGGATTTCTCAGCTCGAATCGTCATGAGGATGCTCTTCACGCTGCTCTTCTCTCGCCACCACTTAAAACCAAAGACCAGGTTTCGTCGTTTTTTTTTTTGTCGAAATCAATCGATAATTCGCCAAAATTGCAGAATATCAAAAATCAAGCCACAAATCTTGTCGCCAAAGTTCTTCAATCATTCAAAAATGCTGAAATTGAGTCGTCAGCTCAGGTGATTTTTCAGTGTGACGAGAAAAATTACAGATTTTTTATTCATTTTCAGAAGTTGACCATTGATGAAGCTGATACTCTGATGAAATACATCTACAAAGCAATGGAAATCAGCTCAGATGCTGCAGTTTGCTCTTCACTTCTCTCTTGGCATGCTCAAGTAATTTTCCTTTTCCCGCTTCTTCTTCTTCTTCTTCTTCGAAATTATCGATTTCTCTTTCAGCTTGTTAACAAATTCGGTCATGGTTGCATCATTCGCGTCCTTTCAGGTCGTCAACGACTTTAAGTTGGTTTATCAAATTTTTTAAAATAAAAAATCCCCCAACATTTCTTTAATTTAAATATTTTAAAACAAAAATCGATAAATCAATCCAAAATTAATTTTTTATTCTAAAAATATTGATTGCTATTTTTCTGATTCGTTTGAAACTTAAATATTTGATTAACCCATCTCCAGCTTTAATTTAAAAATTTATTTTAAATTTTTATAAAAATCAATAAAGCTGAAAGAAGAAATATCACAAATAATTATGCACATTTATCACTTTTTAAAAACTCCAAATCTTCTTCAATCTTATTTTCCCATCTGAAAATATCCAATTAAAAAAAATTGTTTCATCATTTTTATCTTTGCAACCTTTTCCATTCAAATATCATTAATGAACTTGACAATGATAAGAATATTAACAACGCTAATGACATTGACATTGACACAATATATTGTGATATGCTCATTCCAATTTCTAGCCAACTTCCTTCATCTTTAAGCTGATGGAAGAAGCACTAAAGAGAAAAATGTTGAACTAAAAATGATTCAAAACATATTTTACCATTGACATAAAATCGGTAATTATTAAAACAATGCAGCATAATCTTCGAATTAATGTTTTATCAAATCGAACAATTGCCGAAAATGTTAATGTTACACATAAAATTGGCAGAATCATTTTTAAAATGATTAAAAATCCCATTAAAAACGGGCTAAAATATTCAATTCTTGATTTGTAATTCGCCCATTTTTATTTACCTAAAAACTGAGATAAATAAGCGAAGAGTTGATGGATTGAAAGAATTGATTGATGCAAAATTTCCAGTTCCAAATAATGTTCCAATCACAAATGAAACACAGACAATCGCTCGGCGATATTCAATGAATTTCGAACTTTTTCTTGCAACGTCTTAAGAAAATTTTTTTTTAATACCAAAAAATCTATTAAAAAAATCGTTTTGAGGCTTTACAGATCGAAAATTTGTTGTTGTTTGGCGCCGAGGTGGGCTTGAGTTCAATTAAACGGTTTCCGATAAACTTTTCAACTGAGAAAAATCGATAAAATTTTTTAATTTCTCGCTCATTAAAAAAAAAGAAGGAAAAATGAAGTCTTTCAATCATGCGAAAAAGTCTTTTCCATACGTTGATTCATCGTTTTATCAATTTTTAACCCGACAAAAGTGGCCACAAAAGTTTAACCAAACTTTGTGCTAAATTTCATTAAAAGTTAAAACCACTTCTCTTGCCTCAAAACTCGTACTGATTCGATATTAACTTGACATTTCCTCTTTCGCGCCAAAATTATTTTTCAAAATTGTTTTAAAAATTAAAATTTCCTACTTTTTCCACCAAAACTATTGATTTTTTTTTGATGCGAAGCTTTAGTTTATCAATTAGAAAACATTTTTCAAATTCTTTTTCTTTTTTTTCTGAAATCACACATTTGCAAAAATCTTACAATTATCTGAAAGTCGAATTTGAAATAATTCCACATCTGAAAGATGTCCAAACTCAAATCGGATAAAAATTGCTAAAATTGGAATGAAAATGAGCATAAAAAGTGATTCGTAGGATATGGATAATAATGAGTAAGGAATCTGAAAAAAAAAGAAGAAGAAGAATTTTTCAATCCTTTTTGTTTTCTTTTACATAAAGCGATAATGAATAAGCAGCAAGTCGATCAACTAAAAATGGTTTGGAGATTATAATTGGAACAATTCCAAATATTGGCACTGAACTCCATGATATCCATCTCGCAATAGTTGGCGACTAAAAATCGATAAAAAAATTTAAAAAAAAAAAAAAAAAAAACAATTTTTTTCTTTTCCTTTTTCCAAAAAAAAAAAAAAACCTTTTCAAATCCATAATTCACAACGAAAATGAACATTCCTGACAATGTCAACAATATTCCGAATTTGTTCAACATTGGCGAGATTCGTTTCAAGCATTCTCGTTTTGAGCATTTCCAACAGAAAAATGCCAAAATTATTGGCGAAATTATGCATATCGGAATGTGTGTGACGATGCCAACTGATGGGAAAAATGGAAATGGCACAAGGCAGATGCAAAGCCATCGCCAAGTTTTTGCCCTGAATTTATATTTTTTTGCTCTTTTTATGTCTGTGTCTCGTTCTTTCATTTTTTTTTCCGTTTAAATTCATAAAATTTCTTTCTTACCAATATTTGACAATTCCAGTATTATAAGCTTCTGGCAAAAAAATGAGAAGAAGAAAAATGAGCGAAAGACATTTTCGATCGATAAATGTCAAGACAAACACCAAAATTAGAATTGCTGAAACGTTTTTTCTGTCAAAAAATTTTATCTGCTCAATTATTTGTTGCTTACAGAATCCAAACATTGCTGAAAATATTTTCATAAATGATTTCAGAACTAATTCCGTGTTTAAATTTTCCTTCTTCTTCCATTCTTCAAACATTTTCTTTATTTCGTGTCTTGTCTGCAATAAAAACCTTCAGAAATTCTCTGAAATTATCTGAAAATTAATAAACAAAAAAAGCACCTTTGCATAGTTTTCCAGTATTGTAAATAAGTAAACCGGCAGAATTAAATCAATAAATTGTGTTGATCTCAATCGGCAATAAAATGCCAAAAATCCGGACAAAATCAAAACAATTCCTGATGTTTTGCTGGGTATTAGATGGGTCGAGTTTAACGCTTCTTCTTTGTTTAATAATGCTAAGACTAGTAGAATCCAGATGATGAATGAACAGCTCACTGCTGCTCCAAGCATTTGACGATCGTAGCGATGATAGTAATCGATCGATTTTTTTAGCAAATTTGATTTTGTCGAAAACATGGAGATGGCTGCTTCAAACCTTCTGAAAAATCAGAAATTTCTCGTCGTTTTCTTTGCTGCTCAATTACCGAGCTTTTGCCAATCGTATCATTTCAGTTTCTAAAGCGTTTATTGATTTATCGCCAAACTCTGGAAACTCTTGAAACCAGAAACGATGAGATTTCTCATTTTTCAACCACAAAATCTGTTCTTTGAGTTGCAAAAAATTGGCGTAAATTGCGCGAAAATCATAGTGCAAATTTTTAGTGTTCAGAATTTTGATCGGAATTATTCCCATCGAATTAACTGGAATTGAAGTTCCAATTAAAGTTGATATCAGAGGAGCTAAATCGATCTGAACAAAAATCACAAGTGATGGTCTGATAAACTTAATTGCAGCAAATACCTGATTAATAGTTGCTCTTGGTCCTCCTTTTTTGATTCCTGCTCCCCAGGCGACGAACGGTGTCAAAATCTGAATGAAAACGTGCGACAAATAAAAAAAAACAACCAACTTCTTCGTCACTTCCAGCACCGTGTGATCCCCAATCGGTCATTCCATGATCTGAAGTGAACAACCAAGCGGATTTGTCGTCACCGAAAAATTTGTTTACCACTTTTTCGAGCTTCTCAATTCCCTCGTCGACTACTGTAATTAAACTTTTTTTAATATAAAATACTTTTTTAACGTGCATTTAATATTGTTAATATATTGTTGAGATTTTGGTTTATTTCCATGTCCGTTTGTGTCAATTCCAAGAAGATGAAGAAAAAATATTTGTTTTGAGTCGTTGATCAATTTCAATTTTGATTTATCATCCAAGTTTTGAAGAAAATTCTAGAAATTTTCAGCTAAAAACTTTTAATTTGGAATAAATTGTTTTTATGTCGTAATTGCGCTCTATTGATAACTTCGATTTGATGTTTAAAAAACGTTTTTAACAATAAAGCGAATTGGGATTTTATTTGAAAAAGGTACCTCAAAGTTTTTAAAAACCCATTGATCTAATTTTGAAGCATCGTCTGATGAAAAATCCTCTTCTTCTTCAGAATAAAAAAACGATTTTGTGTTTGGAAGATCATCGAAGAGATTGACAATGTCTGGACTTCCCCACAAATAACTGGCTGATGAGCTGAAAAAGAAGTTTTCAATTTTTCTAATCGAAATTTGATTGATTCCAACCAGTTGAAAACGCTGTCGAATTTCACCGGATTCTTCTTCCATCCTTTTGCCACGGCGCTTACATCCTCTGTGATACCGGCGAATATTGCGACGTGTCCAGGACGACTCTCGGTTGGAACATGGGATAATGAAAGACCCGAAACACCCTGAATTCGAGTGGAGAAATATTGAAAAATCAAAGTTGAAGACAAACTTTTCGATTTCTTATGATTGAATGGAGAAATGGCGATTTTTCCGGAAATTTATTGAATGTATCGTATCGAAGACCATCTGAAACACGAATTTTTATTTCAATTTTTTGGATTTTGAATATTCTGACCGGCAGAAATTATGAATATTCGTTTTGCTGGAGGCTCAATAATTGATAATTTGTGAGATTTGAGGCCATGAATTAAAGGACTTGTATAATAAACATTAAAAATTGAAAAAATTAGTAATAAATGAACTACGATAGATGCTAAAAAGAGTTTCCATGACATTTCAACATGTATTTCTGAAATAGAAAAATTATTTTGAAGAAAAAAATTAATTATTTTTATTAAAAAACATAGTCAAATGGAAGAAATTTAAAAAATTCAACATTTGGCTTCCTAGGCCATTTTTGTTAAAATTGGGTTATGAACATTTTGAAGTTTTTATTTATTGTAATTATTATTAAAATTTGTTATTAATACTATTTTCAACATATATCTGCAATATTTACACAAATTAAAATTAGAAAATTGAAAAAAAACAGAGACATTTTTAAGTTTGGAAACTTCGGCCAGAAAGATTGAAACATTAGTCCCTCGATAAATATATATTTTTTCTTTTTTTTTAGGTCTTTTTTAATTAATTAATTACACTTGGTTTTAATATTTTTATTTTGCAGTCATTTATGATAGGATACCCAATTGTATTTCGTTGTTCAGAATGTACAGTGGAAGAACGTAAAGCATTTTTTTGGGTTTCGTTGTTTTTTGTTATTTCTTAACAATTTTTCAGCAAACCTAGAACATCTAGAAAGTCACATTTGGAGCCGACATTTTCAAAAATTTCCTTTTAATTGTTCGATATGCGATTTTCCGTCAATCAACGCCGCAAATTTAATTGAACACTTTCGACAGCTTCATCCTGAGCAAGAACTTGTCGAATTTCGAAGAAACTTGGAAGATGAAAAACGTCTAAGAAAAATTGTCGCCGAATCGATTGCCGTTCAAATTTTTGATGAAGAAACGCAAGAAAATGTGGTTCCGGCACCGACAAATGAAACAATTGTAAGTGAAATAAGAAGCCTTTGCTTGTATTTAAAGAACAATTTTATTTTTTTCAAGACTCTTGCTGAAAATCAACAAATTGTTATGCTTCCACGAGAAGAAGAAGAAGAAGTTGAAGCTTATGAGGTAAAATCAGTTTTTGAAAACAAAAAACAAACAAATTTTTTAAAGGAAATCGTGGAGCAGTCACAATCAGACGAAGATGAATTTGGGTTATTAGAAGACGATGAAAATGTTGATGGTAATTTTTAGCTCAAAAAAAAATTTCCATTCAAGCCAAAAGCTTGCAGAATTAATAGAAGATGATGATGGTAACTTAATTGATTCAATGGGAAACCCAATTTACATGAGCGGTCATCAAAACGTCGATCGAATTCATTTTATCGAGACAAATCTGGAAGAAGACGATGAAGATTTGCACAGTTCAGCTTCTAATAATTTTCAAATTAAGCTTCTACGTCAACGTCGTCTTGAAAAAACTATAAACGATGTTGCCAGTGAAGGTTGCATAGCAACAACATCACAAACAATCATCACTGACGTTGGCACTTCGCAGAATTCAACAAAATCAGTCGTTGTCACCAATCATCAGCAGAAATCGTTTGAAAATTCTGGTGGACGAGGATCGTTGAGATGCGAAATTTGTGGTAAACGTTTCAAATTTGCGTCAAAGTTCAATGAGCACAAACGAATACATGTTGGCGATCGACCGTTTCCGTGTGAGTATTGTCCGGCAAGATTCACACAAAAAGGACAACTCACTGTGCATTTAAGAAGGCATACAGGTAACCAATAAAAAAAATAATAAAATTCATTTTAATTAAATAAAATTACCCTCTTTTTTTATTATTAAAGTCTCCGCCCATTTATTGATTTAAATTAAAGGTGAAACTCCATATCAATGTCAATGGGAATGTGGAAAATCATTTATTTCAACATCAGCCCGACGATTACACGAAAAATCACATAGCGGTGAAAGATCATTTGCGTGTTCGTTTTGTGGTCGAACATTCAGCAAAAATTCGCATTGTGTTCGACATGTTAAAGTTGAATTTGATTTTTCTTCTTCTTTTTTTTCTTAAGGGCTGAAATAATTTTTAAAAAACAATCTTGCAGAATTTACATAATCATCGTTTAATACCACAACAACAAAATGAAATACGATTAATTGATGGGCTCATTGAGCACAACTCAAATAGATATGAAGAGCACGATGAGCTTAGATTGCACAATTTGGTTGACGACGTCGTTGGTAGGTGCTTGGAAGAAAAAAAGGAAAAGCTGAAAATAAATTTCGAGCACAAAAAATGATTGTCATTTTCAGAAGCAGTTAGAGAAGAGAAATATATGACGAGCAGATTTCCAGTTTTAATTGAAGAACAATCTTAAAAGATCGATTTTTTTTCTTTTTTGCTTAATTTTTAAATTTTAAATTGAATTTTAACAATTTCTTTTGTTGTCAATAGAGCGTGTTTACAACACGATTAATTCATGTAAAATGTGATTTTTATTAAAAAGTTTCTCAAAGAGAAAAATATTTGTTTTCTTTAATTTTTCAGAAAATTAATAACTTTCAGAATAAGAAACTTCAAAATTCTGAAATTTAAGGAAAAAACTCGAAAAAATTGAAAAATTAAAAATGCAATATTTTTGCGTTAAAAAATTGCAAAGAAAATATTTTAAGAATTTTTTTTTTGAAAAAGTGCTCCAAAAAAAAAAAAAAACAATTTTTGGAGCATTTTTTGTAGTTGGAATACACACGCCTCCGCTCTCGCTTCTTCATCATCTGAATATTAAATATTTTCTTTTTCTTGAGCAAAGTCGCCGCGCCGCCGCGCCCCCAAGAAGTTAAAAAATGGGGAAGGAGAATTCGCGATGCCCTTACTTAACTAAAATAAGTTGATGAATAATTTAGAAGATTTTCGAGATCTCATTTTTCGATCCTTTTTTTCATTATTCTTGATTAAAAACTTTGCCTCTTTCAGATTTTGATGAATCAGAAGTTTTACGCGCGATGTCGCAGCTTCAGTCAGAGAAGAGTTTTTCAACATTTTTTTTCATTGGAATAAAGAAAAAAGACGAGAAAAATTGTGTTTTTTTGTTTCTTTTTCAACTTTTTTTGTGGTCGATGAGAGTTTGAGGTACGGTAGCACCGTGAGAATTTATGCTTCCACCTCCTCCTCCTCCTCCTCCTCCACATTTTCTATTTGGCAACATTTGAAAAATGAGTTGTCAAAGAATGAGCAAATTTTTATATTAAAAAAATTATTTGATTTTTTATTTTTCTCCTTCGCCTCGTGATTTTCTTATTTTACAATATATCAGGATTATCACACAGGAAAAAAGCAACAACAACAACAGATAATGCTTCGGTGGCATTCTGTACGACGAAAACAGCACAAGGCGTTGCAAGGTTTGTGTTTGTCTTATTTTTTTTTAAAGTTTCAAATATCATGACAATATCAAAAAAATTTAACAAAGTGAAGTAATAGCGCAGCCGTTAGCGTTTTACCCTATCAGGCTAGTCCTTATGGGTTCGGTTCCCCCCCTCCACACCGTTCCTAGCGGGTGAATTTTAATTGAATTTCAAATGTGCAAAGTGCTCGGAAAATCACGTTACTTTTTATTAAAAAATAATACGAATAAAGGTGGATATGAATAATTGCCTAGAAACTAAGCGTTTTCAGCTCATTAGATTTTATGATCTT
Source organism: Caenorhabditis drosophilae (assembly GCA_963572285.1). Lineage (NCBI taxonomy): Eukaryota > Metazoa > Nematoda > Chromadorea > Rhabditida > Rhabditidae > Caenorhabditis > Caenorhabditis drosophilae. The sequence goes on along the minus strand of OY751560.1, from coordinate 5,516,861 downwards.
CACCAATTCGAATAATGCACCACATTTCTCTATGTCTCTCTTCTCTCTCTCTCCCTCTTTTCTTCCGATATTTTTAATATTTTTTTAAGACAATTTATCCTACCACCCGCCTCCCCCGCTGCCCTCCGCTCCCCGCCATAAAAGTAGGTTGAAACTTTTCTTGTCTCCAACCCAATGGTTTTTTTTTGGGATTTCAGAAAATTTCCAGGGCAGCTTCCCCATTTTCAACCCCGCCCCCCCCCCCCTCCCCTTTAAATAATTGATTAAAAAAATGAAAATCTGGAATTTTGCCAAGAAAAAATGTGTAAATCTTTTTCTTGTCTCTCCCTTCTTCTTTTGGTGGATTCCTTCACCCCCCAAAAAAGAAAGGTTTGAGGATATGAGAGGAGAGGAAAGAAGAGAAGGAGGGTGGGGGGGGGGGGGTGGTGGAAGAAAAAAATGACAGATTTTGCTCATTTCCCTACTCCTCTTCCAGTGTTCATTTATTCTCCTTCTTCTTCTTCTTCTTCTTCATTTTTTATTTTTTTTCTTCTTCCTTTCTTTACCTTCCCCCCCCCCCGTTACCTCCTCCTTTGCTCTTTTTCCGGGTGCACACAAAACCCAGAGGAAAGTTCAAAATAACTACTGTAATTAGAAGCCGCTCTCCTCCCCTCCCCACCCTTCTAAGAAGAAGCCTTCATCTGAAATTCATAACACAACATTTTTATTTTAAGCCAAAGCCAATCAATCTGTGTGGAAGGGGAGGGGAAAGGGGGGAGCCGAGAAGGTGGAGGAGGAGGAGGAGGAGGAGGAGGGCGAGGTTTGGATTACAATTTATAATATAAATGATATACAAATATTGTCCGCACCACCACCTAAAATAATTTTTATTCACAAAGAAGAAAGAATTCCTTTCCTTCTTCTTCTTGCTCCAATTTGTTGTTCCTCTTCACATTTCAGCTGAGCTATCAAGTGGAACACCCAGTATGTTATCAGGATCCGAGTCGCGTCGAGTTAGTCGAAGTATGAGTGTCAAAGGTATTTCTCTCTCTCTCTCTCTCTCTCTCTCTCTGATTGGTTTTCGTTGTAGGTGGTCCGACAGCCGCTGATTATATGCCGTTACCATTGTTGCGCGACACGGCGACATCAGCCCAACGAAAATCGCCGCCGGCGACGTTGAGCGCCGCCGCCGCCGCTCAACCGAACGGCATTGATCCGATGGAGCCGATTGCGGCGCTTGGCGGTTTGACGCCAACGAAAGAGTCGCGTGTGGCCGCGTTGCGACGCCGATCGTCGATGGTTCGTGACAAATGGGCGACTAAAATGGAGTTCTTGCTCGCTGTTATTGGATACGCGGTTGATTTGGGAAATATTTGGAGGTTTGGGTTTCTCAAGTTATGAGGGCGCTTCAATCAATTTCACTGCGAATCATCAGCTGAATTGATACGCAGCCAAAAATTTCGTTAGAGCGCACTTTCTTTTGAATTGCAACGAACAGCGCATCATCAGCTGAATTGATACGCAGCCAAAAATTTCGTTAGAGCGCACTTTCTTTTGAATTGCAACGAACTGCGAATCATCAGCTGAATTGATAAGCAGCCGAAAATTTCGTTAGAGCGCACTTTCTTTTGAATTGCAACAAACTGCGAATCATCAGCTGAATTGATAAGCAGCCGAAAATTTCGTTAGAGCGCACTTTCTTTTGAATTGCAACGAACAGCGCATCATCAGCTGAATTGATACGCAGCCAAAAATTTCGTTAGAGCGCACTTTCTTTTGAATTGCAACGAACTGCGAATCATCAGCTGAATTGATAAGCAGCCGAAAATTTCGTTAGAGCGCACTTTCTTTTGAATTGCAACAAACTGCGAATCATCAGCTGAATTGATACGCAGCCAAAAATTTCGTTAGAGCGCACTTTCTTCTGAATTGCAACGAACTGCGAATCATCAGCTGAATTGATACGCAGCTATAAATTTCGTTAGAGCGCACTTTCTTCTGAATTACAACGAACTGCGAATCATCAGCTGAATTGATACGCAGCTATAAATTTCGTTAGAGCGCACTTTCTTTTGAATTGCAACGAACAGCGCATCATCAGCTGAATTGATACGCAGCCAAAAATTTCGTTAGAGCGCACTTTCTTTTGAATTGCAACGAACAGCGCATCATCAGCTGAATTGATACGCAGCCAAAAATTTCGTTAGAGCGCACTTTCTTTTGAATTGCAACGAACTGCGAATCATCAGCTGAATTGATAAGCAGCCGAAAATTTCGTTAGAGCGCACTTTCTTTTGAATTGCAACAAACTGCGAATCATCAGCTGAATTGATAAGCAGCCGAAAATTTCGTTAGAGCGCACTTTCTTTTGAATTGCAACGAACAGCGCATCATCAGCTGAATTGATACGCAGCCAAAAATTTCGTTAGAGCGCACTTTCTTTTGAATTGCAACGAACTGCGAATCATCAGCTGAATTGATAAGCAGCCGAAAATTTCGTTAGAGCGCACTTTCTTTTGAATTGCAACAAACTGCGAATCATCAGCTGAATTGATACGCAGCCAAAAATTTCGTTAGAGCGCACTTTCTTCTGAATTGCAACGAACTGCGAATCATCAGCTGAATTGATACGCAGCTATAAATTTCGTTAGAGCGCACTTTCTTCTGAATTACAACGAACTGCGAATCATCAGCTGAATTGATACGCAGCTATAAATTTCGTTAGAGCGCACTTTCTTTTGAATTGCAACGAACAGCGCATCATCAGCTGAATTGATACGCAGCCAAAAATTTCGTTAGAGCGCACTTTCTTTTGAATTGCAACGAACAGCGCATCATCAGCTGAATTGATACGCAGCCAAAAATTTCGTTAGAGCGCACTTTCTTTTGAATTTCAAGAAAAACCTTCAGATTCCCTTCAGTTTGCTATAAACATGGCGGTGGTGCATTTCTGATTCCATATTTTATTATGTTAATGATTGGCGGTCTGCCAATATTTTATATGGAATTAGTACTAGGACAATTTCATCGTGCCGGTTGTATTAGTATTTGGCGAAAAGTTTGCCCATTATTTCGTGGTGAGACCTTGTGCTTCAAAAATTTTAATTCAACACTAAACTCTCATTGAGGCGAGACCCGCATAAGTATAATTGCATGTTCCTTTAAAATCGTTTCCTAATTTTTTCATGTTTTTTTTCCGAGTTTGTTTAAAGGAACATGCACGTATTTATAAAAGCGGCTCTCGCCACAACACATACAAGGAAAAAAAATTTGTTTTGTCAGGTATCGGTTATGGTATTTGTTGTATATGCACTTTCATTGCAATATTTTATAATGCAATTATTGCCCAGGCAGTTTATTTCACCTTCAGCTCCATAGCGGTAAATTTTCTCTGATTCTCTCTCTCTCTCTCTTTAACTCTCTCTTTCTCTCTAACACTCTCGCTCTTTCTATCTATCTCTCTCTCTCTCTCTCTCTCTCTCTCTCTTCCTTTGCATCTTTCTCTCTAATTCTCTAACACCCTCGCTCTTTCTCTCTTTCTTTAACTCTCATTTTCTCAAAGAAAAAAAATTGGGATTTTCAGCTTGAAGTTCCATGGAAGAATTGTAACAATTCTTGGAATACACCAAGATGTTCAGATGATCTAAATGTGACGTCATCAAAGTTCGGTGAAAAACTGACGTCACCTTCAGAAGAATATTATCTGTACAACGTGCTCGAAGTCCAAAAATCGACCGGTTTCGATGATCTCGGCGGTGTGAAGCCGACGATGGCGATTTGTCTGGCGATCGTCTTCACACTTGTCTATTTTGCCCTTTGGAAAGGACCGCAGTCGTCGGGCAAAATGGTTTGGGTGACAGCGACGGCGCCGTATTTGATATTGTCGATTCTGTTGATTCGTGGCCTCACATTGCCGGGAGCCACAAAGGGAATTTTGTATTATGTGACGCCGAATTTCGAGCAGCTCAGCGATCCAGCTGTTTGGTCGGCGGCCGCAACACAAATCTTCTTCAGTCTTGGTCCTGGTTTTGGCGTTTTGTTGGCGTTGAGCAGTTATAATGATTTTAATAATAATTGCTACAGGTTTTTCTTCTTTGTTGACAACTTCGCTCTAATGAAACACAAGCTCCGCCCCCTCCCATCATAGATATTCAATTTGAACAAAAATTTGGTTTTTGTTAATAAGCTCCGCCCATAAAACTTTTTTTTTCCATTTAAAAATTGAAACAGAAATTCGAATATTTTCTGACTAATTAAGCTCCGCCTTGCTCTATTTATTTGACATTTTAGGAAGTGCGCTCTATTGAAAAGCACTGTTTTTTGTTTAAAGTGGAAATTGAGCAAGCTCGCTCTATTGCAAAATAAGCGTAGTTTTTTAAATTATTTTTTTAATCGATAAAAAGGCAAGTTGCAACAAGCTCCGCCTTTTTCAATTAATTTAGCCGTAGAGCAATTTTTCATCTCTCTCTCGCCTCTCTCATCAACTCAAAAAGCCACCCAACACAAAAATTGCAGAGACGCCGTCGTGACGTCGATCATAAATTGTGCCACCTCATTTTTCTCCGGATGCGTCGTCTTTTCGACACTCGGCTACATGTCCGAACTGACAAATCGTCCGGTGAATGAGGTCGTCGGTGAGCACGACGCCTCGTTGATTTTCATTGTTTATCCACAGGCGTTGGCCACAATGAATTATTCGAGTTTTTGGTCTTTCATTTTCTTTGTTATGCTCATCACTCTTGGAATTGATTCTACGGTAGGTTCGATATGCCTTTATTGTCTTTGTTCTCCGCTAATCGTGATGAGACCATGTTTAAAAGCGTCTCCTTAAAAAAAAACATATTTTTTCTTGGTTGGTTTGCCACTTTAAGGCCTTGAAATTCACAGGCCAGCCGAGGGAGAAGAGACGCACATTTTCTAATCGAACGCGCCTTTAAAGAGTTTTGTAAATCGTGTCAAGACCCTGTGTTAATTAAAGAAAAATATTTTTTACCTTTCAGTTTGCTGGAATCGAAGCTCTTATCACTGGTTTTTGTGACGAAAGTCGTTTTTTGACAAAAAATCGAAAATGGTTTGTTCTCGTCGTTTGCATCATTTACTATTTTGCCAGTTTTCCCGCCATCAGCTACGTAAGTTTTGACAGGAAAAAAAAAACAGCGAAGAATTTTCAAATAAGAAAAACGAAATTGAAGTGAAACGGGTCTCGCAGAGAAACTTGCGCTACGGTGCAGCGTTTTTCTTAAGATAAAGTTTAGACAAATTCCCTACACCTCAGTGAGAAATGGAAGAAAATGTGAAATCTAGTCCCCTGGCCGAGTTTTCGCATTAACAAGAAAACCCTCATTTTTTCAAAAATCATGTGTTTCAAAGACAATTAAAGGCGCAATTTAATATAATTTGCGTATCAGCACCGGATGTGTTGTGTGAACGGGCGGCCGATTTGTGCGCTGGAGCAAGAAATAACCTTGGCCTAGGAGCACGGCGAAAAAAAAATAGCAAAAGTTTGTCTTTCTTTTTCACAGGGTGGCCAATATGTTATTTCATTTCTTGATGATTACGGTGTTTCATTATCAGTTCTTTTCATTGTCACATGTGAAATGATAGCTGTTTGTTGGTTTTATGGAATTGATCAGTTTTCAAAAGACATCAGGTAACCAAAAATGTCGACACTTTTTGATAGAATCAGCCGCCCGTTTTCTGAATTTATTTCTTTGTTTTTTTTCCAGAGCAATGCTTGGATTTTATCCTGGAATTTATTGGAGATTCTGTTGGACGTGCTCACCAATATTTATCAGCGTCATTTTTGCGATGACCGTCTACAACAGCTCGTTCAAACCAATCGTAATGGCCAATTATACGTTTCCATGGTGGAGTGTTCCATTCGGTGAAAAAAGCTCGACGAATTCCTTTGAACAAACATTTTGCAGGTTGGTCTCTTCGCTTACTCTCGGTGCTTGCGATACCAGGATTCGGGCTGATTTATCTGATGTCGGGTAGCGGAAGCATCAAAGATCGTTTCAAATGGGCCATCACCCCGCAACAGCGACGAACATCGGCAATTTCATTAGCTGCAGATCCGACACAAATCATTGACAGCTCATTGCTCGATCCAATTCATACTTTGACTCCTGTTTAGATGTTTTCTATTCTTTCAATTTGATCTCAACAAATATTATCAATCGATTAATTTAATTTTAACGTGGTAATTTCGTATTTTTCATTTCTGCTCTGATCTACGAATTTCCCACAATTTTCTTTTTTAATTATGTATATAATAATCTAATGTAAAATTAATTTTCATTTTATTTTACATAAAACCGAATAGAGAATGATTAGATTAATTTTTTTAAAATCAAAAAACCAATGTTAAAAGAACCATAAATTAGGATTATCTAAAAAATATGTTAAATTAATATTTTTATACAGAAAAACCCATATGTTTAAAAATGTTAGTTTTGCTTTAAAAAAAACATCACTGAATATCACAAAACTATAATAGCGATGAAAATATTTCTTGGCTCTGAGCTTGTAAGACAAAAGCTCAAAATAGCCAATTTCTATTTTATTTTTTCTCTAAAATAGATCGAATATTGATTACTTAAGAAAAATATTTGAATTGAATAAAGTTTTACAAATATAAAGGTTGACTGGCTAACGACCGAACAATCCATCGAACGCATCGCTCAATATTTGTTCCTTCGAGAGCTGAAACTGGCAAAACGGCTAAATCTGATCGATGATCATCATCTTCGAGTATCATTCGGACTTCGGCTGCAGCTGCAGCTCCTTCAATTTCACTTTTGTTCACTGCGACTAAAATTGGAAGATTTTGAACCACATCATTTGACATCACATCTTCTACAAAAGGAAAATATTCAAAAAACATGAAGAAAAAAGTGAAAAAACCCGAAAATTCATTTTCTTAAAAAGAAACATGCGTCTTGAAAAAATTAGTGGTCTTACCACGAACCTTGTTTGCTCAGAGAATTTAAATAAAAAAAAAAAACTTTCGGGATTTTTAAACAATTTACTGAATAATGAAGAAACAGTTGGGAAAAGATCGCTTCTTGTTGCATCAACAACAAAAATTAAAGCATTTGCATCATCAAAATATGTTGGCCAAAGTTCGCGTAGACTTTCTTGACCACCAAGATCCCAGAAATTTAAGCATGTATTATTAAGCTCAACTTTTCCAGCTGAAATTGGTTTTCTTAAAATTTAAATTTTCCTTAAAAAGATTACTGTTCAATCCAACTGTTGTCGTAATTTTTGATGGATTTAACATTCCATAATCTTTGATGAAATGTGATTTTGTTTGCTCCAAGAATGTCTGAAAATTTGATTTATTTTTTGAGAATAAAAGAAAGAAACTCACCGTTTTACCAGCGTTATCCAATCCAACAATTACCACATAATAATCCTTCTTTTTAAAAAACTTTTCCCAAATACCAGCAGATAATGTGTACATTAATTTTATTTTCAATCTCAACAAAAATTTTAAATTTTACAGAATTTTTTAATCGTTTTTTTTTAAATCAAAAATAAAAGACTAAAAAAATTATTTATAAAAACCAAGAAAAATAAATTTCAAGAAATGCGCAAACAAATAATTAACTGACGCGATTTCAGCCAATCGTATTGCTTGCGTGTCCAAAATAATTTAAAGTTTTATTATTTTTTCCTTTAAATTCAACTAAAATCCTTTATTTTTAGGAAAATTTATGTTTTTCCATTTATCTCTGGATCATGAAGTTTGTCTTCATCCAAAGTATTTTGGGCCAAATCTTAATGAAACCATAAAAATGAAACTTTTCAACGAGGTCGAAGGTACGTGCACAGGAAAATATGGTTTTGTCATTGCAGTCACAACAATTGATACAATCGGTCACGGAATTATTCAACCCGGTAAAATATCTGTAAATAATTGATTTTCAAGCCTTATTTTTAGGACGCGGCTTTGTTATTTATCCTGTCCGCTATAAGGCAATTGTTTTTCGACCATTCAAAGGGCAAGTTGTTGATGGTGTCGTCACTCAAGTTTAAACTTATTCCGCTTTTCCTTAAAGCAATAAATAAAATGAATTTGTAGGTAAATAAAGTAGGAATTTTCTGTGATATTGGTCCATTATCCTGCTTCATCAGTCGCCATTGTATTCCACCAGACATGATATTCGATCCAAACACTGAAAAACCGTGCTATAAAACAAACGACGATTCGGTGGTGATAAGAAACGACGATGAGATTCGAGTATTCAAAAATTAATCTCAATTTGTTCGAATCCCGTTGTTGTTTTCAGGTTAAATTGATCGGAACTCGCGTTGATGCTAGTGATATTTTTGCAATTGGAACCTTAATGGAGGACTATCTTGGATTATGTCCCGCTGAATAAAAAACTCAAAATCAAACATTTTTGTTGTAAAATAATTATTTTCTCACTGTTGTTGTTTAAAATGAAGATCTCATTCATCTATTCCTTTCCATTTTTTCTTAATTTTTAAATGGTTTTTTTTAACCATTTTTAACTATTTTATATTAATAACTTTCTGGATCGTGATGAGACCTCAAATTTCTAACTTTTTCTAATTCCAGATGGTTTTTCAACTTCCAAATTATGCAGTTTTTGAAGAAGTGCGAAGAATGGATATTAGACAGGTAGATTTGTTTAGGACACATTTTTTTCTCTTTATTTAACCAAAGTCACAAAATCTGCAGATTTCCTATCAATTTTTGAATTTCGCCATGGTCGTTTCATCGGCGTTGATGATTTGGAAAGGAATGATGGTGATAACCGGATCAGACAGTCCAGTAGTCGTTGTTCTGTCCGGCTCAATGGAGCCGGCGTTTTATCGTGGCGATTTGTTGCTTCTGACAAATGATCGTTCGGACCCGATTCGTGCTGGAGACATCACCGTTTTTAAAGTTGAAGGAAGAGAAATTCCGATTGTTCATCGAGTTATAAAAGTTTGTAAATAGTTGAGTTTAATAGAAAAATGCTCAAAATAATTCAGGTTCATGAAAAATCCATTGATGACACTAAAATTCTTACAAAAGGAGATAATAATCAGGTAAAACAGCAGTGTAAAATCAAAAATTCATTCCATCTTTCTTTTTTAGGTTGATGATCGAGGACTTTACGCTCCAGGACAACTTTGGCTTAGCCGAACCGATATTGTTGGTAGAACAAAAGGGCTTCTCCCTTACGTTGGAATGGTCACAATCATTATGAACGATTATCCAAAGTTGAAATATGCGGTTCTCGCTTTTCTCGGCGCATTTGTTTTGCTACATAAGGAAAATTAATTTGGTTTTTTCTAAGATTGGGGATTTCTTTCTTTTAAAATTTAATGGGTCTAAAATTATTAAAAAATAAACCAAAGAAATTTACGAAAAGAGAATTTTATACAAGAACAAATAATATTGAAATCAGAGAATACACAAAGCTTTTGTATATTAAACAATGATGACTACAAGTAGAGAAATGTTGTTTTAGAATTTTCTAAACACATTTTTTTAAAGTACAGCGAGGGAAAAATCGGTGATTCAATTGGTGATGGTATACAAAAATAGTGATTTGTTTGTTATTAAAAGAAACGAATGACTTCATTTTAGAAAAATGGAACAAATAAAGAGTTTAAAAATTATTTTTTCTCTCGTTTGTTTATCATTTTGTTCTTAAACGATTTTTCAAAAATTAATCAAGATCTTCGAGAACATTTGAAGCCATCTGAAATTGATAAATTTCGATAAGAAATCAGACAAGAAATGTATCACCGCTTGTTCGTATTGTTTTTTCCATTTTTTAAAATCAACTGGTTGTCTGCACACCGGGCACGACGATTTATTCTTTAGCCATGGCTCAATGCATGGTCTATGGAAAATATGACTGCAGTCCAGTGTTCCAACGTCATCATCTTTAATTTTGAATCATTACGGAATTCATTTTTCTTCTTTCAAAATTATTTTTACCCAATTTGAACGTATCAAAACATGTTGTGCATTGAGCACCATTATCCACTTGTTTTTGTGTCACTTTTGTCATTGGAAGATATTTTTTGATCACTTCTTCCGAAATTGGGTTTCCCGAAATTCTTTCAACATATTCCATCAAATTTCCAAACGCATCTCCATTATCGGTTAACTGAAATCAAAACTCCATTGGAAGAGAATTTCAAAGTTTCAAAAATTCGCCCACCTGTGTGAGAACATCCGGTATATTCATTCCGAAAAGCTCTTCGATTGGTCTTGCAGAATTCTGATCTCTGCAAAAAAAAAAAAACCAAAAATCCATGAAAACTGCTCCAAAAATACAAATCAAACGAACCCTTCTCTTTGTCCAGTCGCATTGTTTCTAACAAACATTCCTTGTGGTGTCACGGACAAATGAACACTTATTCCACCTCCTGGCACCAAATTTGCTCCTCCCTGAATATTTTTTTCAAATATTTGGTTTAAATTCAAAAAAAAATTGTATACATTTGCCATGGATCTGATCATTTCACCAATTCGGTTTAATTCGGCATCCTGATTCATCGTTGATTGCTGAAAATTCTCGAATTATTATTGATTTTTTTGTTGTAAAATAATAAAAATTGCTTAATGTTCAAGCTAGCTAGAATTTTGTTGAAAATTCTAACTCACCTAATTCAAAAGCGCTTAATATATATATATAATGAATAAGAAATTTTCTCTACCGTCGTTTCGAACAAATCCCCAATCCACTGCTCCAAATTGATCGATGATTGGTTTTGTCCTCCTCGACCATCTCCACCTTCTTGTCTTGGCGCTTCGTTGCTTTGTTGACGAACTTCTTCCACAAAATCACTTCCGCAGTTCGAACAAACAAAATCCTTGGAATATCATTTAATCACTTATTTTGATTTTTTTTACTTCTACTTACTGCGTCTCTCAAGCTTACTGTTTGATTGCATTGATAACAAAAATATTGAGGCATTTTTTGAAAAATTGAAAAAATACCTTAAAGAATCGTCTTTAAAAAAAAATTAACATACGAAAAACCGGTTCAAGATAAAAAATGTTGGTTGAAAACCAAATTTTTCTTTAAAAAAAAGTTCGCCGATAAAAAAAAGAAACAATTTTTGTTAATTAACAAACAACAAAATCAACAAAAACAAAATAAGAACAAATCGATCGATATTTTAACAAATTTATGCTATTTTCTTCTTCCTCCTCGCTTTGCTTCATTTCTATTTCGATTTTGTTTCGATCGATTATTTATTGTTCTCACACCAATCATTGCCGATCTGCAAAAAAAATATTTTCAACTAATTGTTTTTTTTTTTGAGCGTTAAAATGTCTTACTTTGATGTAACATCGTGCATTGCAAATGGACCATCTCCCAATGGATCAGCATGAATTTTTGCCATTCTCATATGAGGCATCGGTTGATCTTCGAATAATCTTTCATTTACCTGCAAAAATTCTGAATTTAATATTTAAAAAAACCAGAAAATACCAAATTTTAAATTTTTTTTATTTTGACGAAGTTCATTTAAAAATATTTGTCGTGAAATTACTTAACTGACAGTTAGGGGGAAGAGAGAGAGAGAGAGAGAGAGAGAGAGAGAGAGGGGGAGGGGGCGTTTTTTTAAATTTGAAAACAATATTTTTACATACCGAATGCTTCCCTCCTTTTGGATTTGGAATACTGTGCACCATTCCTCTTCGATTCGCCATTCGATTCCAATTAATGTGCAATTGTTGCTCACCATTATCATCAATCGATACTGCGCATTTATGCAAGCTTTTATAGCCACAACTCGGGCAAAACTCTTTTGTCATGACACTTGTTGTTGTGAAACACGTTCGACATCGAAGAACAAATGATTTTATGGTTTTAATTCGATAGCCAAACAGTGAAACAAGCCTCAATTTCATTGAGAGAAGAACATTCTGAAGAGCAAAATCAAGGGTGATACATCCGACAGTCATCCCTTCTTCAACCTTAAATTAATTAAAATCAATTTTAATTTGAAAATTATTTTTACTTCAAATCCTCCAAGTTTCTTTAAATTTTCCTCAATATTATCGGCTGTAATCCACCCTTCATCATCACTTTCATCATCTTCATCTTCTTCTGATTGGTCCGATTCTCCCACTGCTGAATCATCATGTTTTTCTTCTTTTAGTGCTAATTTATCCACTTTTTCTTTCAAATCATCCACAATTTGCTTATTTTCTTCTTCCGTTGTTGTCAAAGCCTGTAAGGAAAGTGAATTTATAAAAAATAATTGATCTTGAAACCTCTTCTTCTGAAATAAATTGCTTATGAAGATCATATGTTAATGCAATAACTTTCATATCTACAATTGAAAGTGATTGAAAATCTCCAGTTTTTTTCGAAGCATCGATTACTGCAAAAATAATATTTCATTGAAATTTTCAATTAAATTATTAACCAGCTCTTAAAGCAGAATTTGTTGGCTCTTTTAACGTCACTTCAAACGGCAAAGTATCCCATAATCTGCGAGCTCTTTGTGATTGTAATTCATCAATAATTTGAGGGGGAGCATAGTAATATTCGGCCAATTGCTAAAAAAAGAGATAAAAAATCGATCAACCAAATTTTATAAATATTTTTTTTATTACATGAAGATTTGGAGTTTCAATAATTGCGCATGTGTCCAAGACAAGATGTTTAACTGGTTTTGCTTTATCTGACATTCTGTAACATGAAAAAATAAAAAAAATATGATTTTCGTTGCTAGGCATCCGGTGATTACTACAATATACGGCAGCAAATAGGATACAAAATTCAATTTTCTTTAGAAAAAATGTTTAGTTTTAACAAAACTCAATACTTTAAACTTAGAAATTTTTTTAAAATTAATTTTCTTCTACCAAGTTAAGTAAATCGATGTTTCCAGAATATAAAAAAATATCGATTTTTTTCGAAAACTTTTTGTGAAGTATTAAATTTGTAAAGAATTATTAGTTTATTGATTGCCACTATTTAAAAAAATGTTTTTCAAAAAATTAAAAACGCGAAAAATTAAAGAAAAAAGTGAATGAAACCGGAAATATTTGATGAAATGAAATGGAAAAACACGAGACAAAACGAGACTCCGCAGTTACGTTGAAGTTTGTTGTTTAGCAATTTAGAAAATTTCACAATTTTTCATTTTTTTTAAATGTTTTTCCCATTAAAAAGGTTTCCATAATCAATTTTTTTAAAGTTCTTAACTTTCAAAAAGTTCCATTTTTTAATTTTATTTTGGTAAATAAATACATTTTATTTTAATTTTTTTCGAAAATTGAAAAAATTAGAAAATTATGATTTTTTTTTTTCAAATTTTCATTTATTTCATTTGTCGTAAAAATTGATTTTTATTTTTGTTTTTTACATTTTTTTTTGTTTTCCTATAAAAACAATTGGAATTCAATTTCAAAACTTAAAAAAAACTTTTATTTTTATTCTTCATTGAAAAACATCTTAAAAAAAAGTCACATGAAAATTCTATTGAAATTAATTTCCTTTTTTTTTGTGCCATTGTTCACTCAACATTTTTTTTTCGTTGGAAAAAGACATCCGTATAAAATATGTCGACATTTATTTTGCTCAAGCTCATTTTACTCTGCTCATTTCTCGTCGTCGTCAGAGTTTCACTCTTTTTCTCTTTCTCTATCCTTCCTTCTTTGCTTTCAATGTCTCACTTTTTTTTTCAGGATTCGATTAAAACATTTAATTATTTAGCTCATAAAGTGGCCTTGTGTTTTTTGTTCGTTTTTTACAATTTTCAAAAAAAATTGTTTTTTTATTGAAAAAATTAATTTATTTTAGCAAAATAATGTCCAGCGGTAAACGACGTAACCCACTAGGGTTAAGTCTACCACCAACTGTCAGCGAACAAAGCGAAAGTGGTGAAGCAGCAGCAGTAAGAAACTGAATTTAAAATGCAAAAATAAAAAATAAATAAATTTAGGAAGAAACAACAGCTCATGTGCCATTAGAAGAGCAATTAAAAAAGTTGGGGTTAACCGAGCCACAAACTCAACGGCTCAGTGAATTTTTGCAAGTGAAGGAGGGAATTAAAGTAAGAATATTTCAGCTTTTTAACAACATTTTATTTTTATTGTTAAGGAGCTCACTGAAGATATGCTAATAACAGAAGGAGAGTTAGGACATGGTAATGGGGGAGTTGTAAACAAGGTATATCAATTTTTACATATCTTTAAAAGTTTTTTTGTTCAGTGCGTTCATAAAAAAACTGGAGTAGTGATGGCTCGAAAATTGGTACATCTTGAAATTAAACCATCAGCTAGGCAACAAATTGTAAAAGGTTGATAAAGTTTTTCGAAGGAAAAAATCACAAATGTTTTCTTTTCTTTTTCAGAACTTGCGGTTCTTCATAAATGTAATTCACCATTTATTGTTGGCTTTTATGGAGCTTTTGTTGATAATAATGATATATCGATTTGTATGGAATATATGGATGGATTATCATTGGATATCGTTTTGAAAAGGGTTTATAATTACTTTATTTTTTGACCACAAAAAAAGAGAAAAACTAATATCCCGGTGCAAGACGAGCTGGTGGGCAATGCTCGCAAGAGCCTGGTGAACCAGCATCTCCTGGTGGTCCTGGTGTTCCAGCTTGTCCTGGTGGTCCTGGTGGTCCGTGTTGTCCTAAAAAAAACAAAAAATATTGAATCAATGGTTGAAAAGAAATTGTCTCAAACCTGGTTCTCCTGGTGCTCCTGGTTCTCCGTTGGCGCCATCTTGGCCAGGAGTTCCGGCTTTTCCGGGGGATCCAGGTGCACCTGGTCGTCCTGGTGAACCCGGTGGACCTGGTGGCGCTTCGCTACCAGGTAGCAAAACGCCGTTCTCTCCTGGTGGTCCACGCTGTCCAGGTTGTCCCGGTTGTCCTGGTGGTCCTGGTGGCCCTGATGGTCCTTGTGGTCCTGGTGCTCCATCATCTCCATTTCTTCCTGGATTTCCTGGAATTCCGTCTTGTCCGGGGGGTCCTGGTGGTCCGGCCAATCCTGGTGCGGCGACACACGGGCATTGTGGTGGAACAGGTAACAAGCGATCGTGTAGTTCAGCATCCGGTCCTGGTGGTCCCGGCTCACCAGGTCCAACACCTGGTTCTCCATCACGACCAGGTTGCCCAGGTTCACCATCAGGTCCCGGAGGTCCCTGCTGACATGTGCAACACTGAGCATCAGCTTGACGAGTAGCACGAAGAATCACATCTAATGGATCATCAGGACCTTCTGGAGCAACCTCAACCATTTCTCGCCACATATCACGACTTCGCGATTTACAATACTCAACTTCGCCTTGTACAGAAGCTTGAAGTGTTTGAACATAATGGAAAACAAGTGGAAAAGCAATCAAAACAGCAGTAACAGCGACAGTTGAAAATGTCACAGCAACAAAGGCGACATTTCGTAATGATCCTTTAGTTTTTGGATCCATTCCCTTGAAAAAGCAAAAATTTAAAATGATAATAAAATCAGAAAAGAGGAAAAATCATCAGCCAAAGAAATGGAAATTCAGCTTTATATGCGGCCAGAATAGTGGAACGAAACAGCAAACCGCGCGCTCCACTGTTTTTCCTCATCTTCAGTCATGTCTCTCTCTCTCTCTCTCTCTCCCTCTCTCTCTCTCTCTTTCTCTCTCTCCTTCTCACCTTTATTCCCTTACGTCGTCTGTGTCTATCGAAATCGTTAAATCTTGTATTTGGTGTGACAGTAAACTAATGGAATGCAGATTTTTCGTTTTAATTCTGGTTGAAATGAGATTCAGGTGAGAGAGAATATTAGTTTGAAAGAAATAAAAAAGATTGTTAAAAAGTAGAAAAAGAATGAACGGTAAAAAGTTCTTTTAATGATTCATAGTGGTGGAATGACCTTTTTTAAATATATATTGTATGTTCCTTTAAAAATTAATAATTTTCACATTTGAATTCGTAAAAAGACCTGAATATTTCCAAATCAATAATTCTTTAAAGAATTAAAATTAAAAAACAAAATAGCATTGATTTCTTATAAGTTTAAAGTTTTGTTTTTAGGTTGGTCGATTGTCGGAAAAATTCGTAGGAAGAATATCAGTGGCAGTGGTGAGAGGTCTAACATATCTGAAGGATGAAATTAAAATATTACATAGAGGTAATTGAAAAAAAACGGGTTTTGAGTGGAAAAAAACACCGGTTTCCAAAAAAAAAATGTGACTTTGCTCCTTTTCAAAATTAAATAATTGAGATAAATTGAACCGATTTCATTTCTAGATGTGAAACCATCAAATATGTTAGTAAATAGTAGCGGAGAAATCAAGCTGTGCGATTTTGGAGTATCTGGAATGTTGATTGATTCAATGGCAAATTCTTTTGTTGGAACAAGAAGTTACATGGCTGTAAATTGTTTATTTTGAAAAAAAAGTTGTTTTTTTTCTTTTTTTTTAGCCTGAACGATTAACTGGATCACATTACACAATTTCATCAGATATCTGGTCATTTGGGTTATCATTAGTTGAATTATTAATTGGAAGGTTTGCAAAGAAGAGAAAAAGATAAAGTTAAATTTGAAAGAAAGCTGAACATTTTTTTAAAGATATCCGGTGCCAGCGCCAGCAAAATCAGAATATGCGGCAATGTTCAATGTGCCAGAATCAGAAATCGAATTGTCGGACAGTTTAGAAGAGCAGAACTATCAGGCAGCCAACAATCCGGCGTCAATGGCAATATTTGAAATGTTAGATTACATTGTAAATGGACCGCCACCAGCATTGCCTAAACGATTTTTCAGGTTACTGATTTTGAAAAAAAAACTTACAATCGTCATTAGAGCGAAATTGCATTGTTAAAATTAAAAATACCATAAATATGCAGTGTGAATTTGAAAAGAAATTCCAATTTTCAGCAATGAAGTAATTGAATTCGTGTCGAAATGCTTAAGAAAAATGCCATCTGAAAGAGCAACGCTGAAAAGTTTAACATCTGACGTTTTCTTTACCCAATACGCAGATCAAGATGACCAAGGAGAGTTTGCCGAATTTGTAAAAAAGACAATTGATATGCCAAGTTTGGCGGGATAAATACTTAATTTTGAAATATTTTTTGAGCTTTTCCAATTTTTGTTTGTTTTAAAAATGTTGAAAAGTTTAATTTGAGTTTCTAGGCGATTCGATGCTTTTTCTTCTTTTTATTCTTCTTGAATATTTTGTAAAGAATAATTTATAATAAACAAAAACAAAGAAAAGAAATCAATTTCTAATCTAGTCTAGTTGAATTATCTTCCCCGTATTTGTTTTACTAACAGAATATCAAATATTCATTTGGTTTAATGCTTTTTTGTGGTTTAAAAGACATAATTCTTTTCCCTATTTAATTTTATTATTATTATTATTATTATTATTTGCCAGTTTTGTACATTTCATTTCGAAAAAAAAACGTATTCTTTAAAGTTTATTATAATAAATTTTTGTGCCGCGCTGTTGCAATGAAAGTGTGCGAATATTGCAAAAAAGGGAGGAGCAAGCATAGGCAGTTTGTTATTTTTTTTTTAGATGGATTTTCGGTTTTTTTTAAATTAATACTAATTTTTTGCAATAATAAGATTAAAAAAAGTTTATTGTAAGTAATTAAGTAAGTAAAGTGAAAAAGTTTAAAGAAAACGCTGAAAATTATTGGATTTTTTTGTTTTTTTTGTCCTTTTTACTATTTTCCTCATCTTCTTTCGTTTTCTTCTTACTTTTTTGATCAACATCTGAAATAGTTGAAGAAGTTTAAGAAAAAATTACAGTTTTTTAAAACCATTTTCTTCTGCATTTTTGTAATTTATATAGAGAATCACGAGGAATACAGCAGCAGCTATTAGTGGAATAAAAAAATGAATTGCTGAAATTTTAAAGTTTTTTTTAACTGAAATTAAAAAAAAGTTGAAAAGACTTACATTCAACGATGCTATAGAAAGAATCCATAAAATACCAATACAAATACGTTTTGAAGAAAAAGTTTTGTGCAATGGCTTTTGAATCTTTGCTCACTTCTTTTTATGCTTTATTTTGAATGAAAAAAGAAAGAAAATTGTGCGAGCAACGCTAGCTTATCGATTTTTCTTCTTCGTTTTCTTGAATATCGCTTCAAATCTAATTTTAATAAAACATTTTCTTCAGAAATGGCAACCGGAAATCGTGTTCCGGAAAATTTTCAAACGTTAACACCGATTGTTAAAGTTCCAATTTCAGACACACTTTCGGTTCCTTTGTCTCAACAAGGTAAATTTATTCAAAAAAATTAAAAGTAAAATTTGAATATCCAGAAAGGGCAAATTTTAAATTAAATTTAAAAAAAATAATTAAATTTTAATCAGCTCCAAAGGCTAATTGGCCTAAAATTCCAAGATTTAGCCATTTTCAGTAACATGGAAATATAATTTTTAGTCAACTCAAGTCACTGTTATTGATTAAACTCAAATAATCAGAAATTTCTTTGAAAAAATGCTTATTTTTTAAGGAAGAATTTGCGGCTTTTTCGAATCGCAATTTTATCGATGTATGGAAGCTTATGGCGCCAAATTGGGTCGTAAATATTGTGATTTAGAACATCGCGACTATCAGGAATGTTTAACTGGAGATAAACAAAAAAAAGTAGTTTTTTCTTTGATTGAATCAATAATCATTGATTCTCTTCAGCGAGCCGCTGCCATCGCTGATCAACGACGCAAACTGTTCCTTCAAGGCAAAATTGATTCGCCTTTCCTTGAAAACCATCCAGAACCAGGGCACTTCAAGACCGATCATTTTCAATGGAATCGTGTTAATTAGAAATTTGATTCAACATTTTTTCTTTGTTTTCGACGTGTTTAGATTTCAAGTTTTTAACTTTCTTTGTGTGTAGATTTTTATAAAAAAGTAAAAACAATTTTATTTGATTTTTTCTTTGCTTCAAATATTATTTGTATAATCAAAGATACCTTTTTCAGAGAGAAAAAAAACAATTAACATGCTAGGAATGATAATGATAATAATAATATTGGTGACTTCCTCCACCATTTCCACCGAATGGATTGAATCCATGATTAAATCTGAATATTTGAAATTCTCACTTTTTTCTAAACAAAAAATATTCAATTTTTACGGGTTTCCTTGATTGTTCTGATTCTTGGGATTTAGTGGATCATGTCCTTGATCAAATTGCCTTCGTTTTTCTATAAAATTAAAAAAATAATTTTTTTTCTTCTGCAGATTTTTGAAAATGGATTCTGAATCAATTCCGTTGGCAACAAATCCACATAATTTGGTTAGTATTTAGTTGTTGTTTTTGCTTCTTTTTTTTTCAATCAACTCACCTTCATCTGTAAGCACCTCCTTGGCGGCCGCAATATCGATAAACTTCTTTTCAGCTTTTTTCTTTTCCACCTCATCCGAAAAATTGTCGGGATGCCATTTTTGGGCAAGTTTTCGGTACGCTTTTGTAATTTCTCTTTTGTTCGCTGTTCGTTTGACGCCCAAAATTTTATAATAATCTCTTTCACTTCCACGTTCTTTCAACATTTTTGCTTTTTCTATTGATTCGCTGGCTTTTTGATGATGTGGCACAATTTCAAGAATTTTCTCAAAATCCCCAATAGCTGAAATTAAGGAGAACGTGCCAGTGATTATTCGACTTCTAATGATAAAAAACCAGCTTCAAAGTTATCATCAGCTAAATATCCTTCGCCACGCTCAAATAGAATTTCTATATCATTCTCGTCGAGTTTCAATAAATAAGTGCAATCGATAATTGCTTGAGCAACATTGCCAGCTTCACGCTCACATTTGCATGTAAATCGATACAAATTGGACAAAATTCGCTCATTTTTATCGTTTTCGAAGATTTTTTTCGCTTTTTGACTTGACTCGACACATTTTGACCAATTTTCTTCGCTGTAGGATGTTTGAATTGGCTCTAAAATTAACCAATTTTTTTTTGATTTTTATTTAAAAAAAATTTGGTTTACCCAAAAGTTTGGAAAGTTTACGAATTTTTCTATAAAATCCATAACATTTGGAATGATCGGGATTGAGTTTAAGACATTCTCGAATCATTTTTAGAGATTCATCAATGTTTCCAAGTTTATAGAACAACTGAGAAGCTGAATACATATCATCTGTATTGTCAGATGTAAGCTTGATGACTTGGCGAAGATTCTGTACGGCATTTTTAAGATCAGATAATGATTCATAGCATTTTGAGCGTACTCGATAGAGATAAGGATTCAAATTTTGAATCTGTAATGAAATTTTTAAATTTATGAATTTTAAAATTGAAAAATATTACATCAATTATTTGAGAGATTAGCTTTAAAGCATATTCACAATCATTTTCCTCTACAGCTTCATTTATTTCACCTAAAATCCTTTTCGAATTTTCCACCTGCTCAAGTTTCTCCAATATTTCAGAGTTATCTGAAATCTGAGTTTTCTGAAATTTGAAAAGTTAAAATCAGCTGAAACATTGTTAAGCAACACCAAAAGTTGATAGTCATTTTCCGCCTCATTTAATGCGCCCTTTTTCAATAAAATATTCGCTCTTTGTTGACGAGCCCCATTGAAATCGGGTTTTAATTCAATTACATCATTCAAATCAATGAGAGCCAAATGATTGTGGCCTAAAATTTGATAAGTTGCAGAACGCCGATAAAGAGCTTGATAGTTGTTTGAATCATATTCGATTGATTTATGATAATGGGATAAAGCGTCGGAAAAGTGTCCCTGAAAATGAAGAAAATGAAGAAAAGTGAAACGAAATTGTTGTTAGCAAGAAACACATACGGATGAAAGTAATTTGTTGGCTAACTCGAACTCTTTTCTTGATTCTTCACTTTTATCGAAAGCCACACATTTTGAAGAAAAATAAACAAGTAAAATGATATGATAAAATTGATTTTTCATTTTTTGTCACAAAAATGAGAATAATGAAAGAAAAATGTTCAAATTAAACAATTTGTTTTTTTTTATGTGACGTGTCGAAAAAATTTGGAAACGAGGGAAATTTTGAAAAACGTGAAGAAAAATTTAATTTTTTTCCGAATTAAAAAAAAAGCACAGCTCAGCATTATTGTTACCGTAGTATTTTTAAAGTTCATTTCGAGATCAGTTTAGCTCTTAGCTTTTTTTTCTTGTTATCTTTTTCAGATTTTGAATTTTTTTGAATTCAAAAATTGAATTTTTTTTAGGAAGAAGAATCAAGATATTTCGATAATCAATATTCAAAATTTGTCAAAAAAATAGAAGCTGAAGAAAGAAAAAACAGAATGGAAGATGAAGAAGACGATTATATAGTTCCAGTAAATGATGCTTGTACAGATCATCAGGTTCTTCTGTTGTTACAAAGAGAAATTGGAAATCAAGATCGAAAATCAATTCATAGTAGATTTGGATATCGCAATTATCGTCAGCTTTATACGTCAATTAGAATGGACGAGGTTGTACAAGTATGAAAATTATTTTTTCAAAAATCTCTTTAAAAATTGCTTGTGACATTTATTCAATGCAAAAGTTCAAAAAATTTATGTTGCATCAACAAAGTTTCGTTGCGTACTTCCTAGTTTTGAATAATTTTTAAAAGTTTAAAAATTGGGTTCATTCATTTTTTTTCCAATTTTTCACAAATAAAAATACGTAGAATTAATCCAGCAAATATTTAAAGGTTTAAAGTTTTTTTTTTTTAAATTTGATAAGCTTTTTCAGATTTAAAATTTCAAATATGGATTTTTGCAGCTCGAGGAGAAAAGTTTTGTAAAAGTTGCTCAACATAATGCTAATTTAATTTTATTCGGGTGGAGTTATGATGGAAAATATTTTATTACTTTTAATGATTGTTATAAGGTTATTTTTAAAAATTTTTATTTAAATTAATTAAAATAAATTCTCTCAGTCTCTTACAATTTATGAATATTCGGGGATCACCGACGTAATTGGTCTACAAAAGAATGTTGAAAATGAAAAGCTAAGCATCAAGGTTTGAAGAAAAGAAGTTTTAAAATTGGTTTGACTTTACACAATTTGTATTTTCAGCCATTTCTTCATAAAAAATTTGAAATTTTGATTCAAGGACGAATGAGATCAGAAGTGGTTTGCGTTTTGCCAAACTGTTACAAATTTACGGATGACTCGCGGTTCTTTCTTGTCACATTTCTTGTTTCAAATTCGAATATCGATCCATACTCGGTAAAAATAAATTAAGCTCTACAAAGAAAAGAAAGAAAATTGAAAATGCTTTTTAGCAAAATGTAAATATAAATTTTCTACGAAATCGTGTTGTGAACGTTCGTGAACAATTAGAAAGAATCGGACCGGATTGGGGAGATGTGCGAGTTTTATTTGCAGATTTTGATGTTGGAGTTTCACAGAACGCTCAAGAAGTATTAACCATGAGTGAATCGGATTACTATATTTTTATGATATTTGATTTAAAGGTAAGAAAAGAGAAAAAAAACTAATAATTAAAACTTAAATTGGGACCAAGAAAAAAGAAAGTAGTGAAAAATTTCCTCTTGAAAGCAGTTTTCAAATTTTGAAAAGATAACGCTTCATGCAATGTTTTGAACATTTTAGAATTTTAATTTTCAAAATACGAATCAAAAAAATGCTTTAGAGATCAAAAGTTACCTCGCAATTAGTTCTCACTGATGTTGAAGTGAAGGTAGGAGAAACAGTATCGATTAGAGATCGAATATTAACAGTGGTACGAAAATCATCGCAAATTATTGATTTATATGAAATCAATCAAATTGGACGATGGGAAAGAAAAAAACGAATTGGTGCAACCAAACAAACAAGTTGTGTTCATGAACCGGAAGGAGATATTGATATACCGTAAGTTTTGAATTCTGGAGTTCGTAAAAAAAAAAAATTTTTTTAGAGATCATTGGACTGAATTATATGATCATTCAGAATTAATTCCAAACTCGATTCAAAAAGTGCTGGCAATGGTCTATAAAAAATATTCAAATCAATTTGAATTTTTGAGAAATTGTCTTTATTAGTAAGGATTCAATTCGAAAATTGTTTTTCAATTAATTTAAAACAAAACAAAAATCAAACCTAGCGAGACCCTTATTTTCAAAGTAGGCGGGGCTTTAAGTTTTTGCTGCCAAGGAAGTGTGTCAGGTCGGAAGAAAAAAAAACCATTGCTCTGCATTGATGGGATTTACGTGAGAAAAATTGAAAAAGCTGTCAAAGTGTGGAAAGCTCGAATTCTGGAAATTAAAAACGTCTCACGTTCAACCCACCAATGCCGAAACAACTTAAATTTCCTACCAGAAACACTTTGCTTGTAAGAATAAAAAATTTAAAAATATGTAATTAATTATTGTTCGAAAAAACTTCAAAGGTGCTTAAGAACCGAACACTGTGACTTTCGCTAGGCCTAAGTCGAGATGATTTTAATTTAAACATTTTTCAGTAAAAATCAACTTGAAATTCAAAATTGTTTGCAAATCACCGATGAATTAATCTCTTTAACAATTGGTTCGAAGTTAAAGAAAAATTAAAAAAATCATTAATTAAATAACTTTTAGGAAATAAATCGGTTCCAAATGTAAAAGAAAAAGACGAAATCAATATTTATGTAATACTAAATTGGAAAACTGAACAAATTGAATACATCTCGAATAAAGTAAAAAGTGCTTCACTTTCTCTAGATAAAAATAATTGTTTTCAGATGGATATAAAAGGAATAAAATTGTTGGAATTTTTAAACGATTATTATGTTCCACCAACGTGGTCAAGACTCAATGAATCTCCAATGACAATCAATCACAACCAACGAAACAGAAGATTTTTTAAGCAATTTGTAAATAGAAATTGTGGTAAAAATTGATTATTGACAGAATTTAATATTGAATTTTTATTTTATTTTAGATAATCAAACCTTTTTGAAAAACTTTTACAATGGATTTGTATGTTTGGGAGGAGTCACAGTTAGATTTTGATTGAATTTCTTGATTTTTTGTAAAAAAAAAAAAACGAATGATTTCCAGACAAACGGGCTGAGCCCATATTTGGATGCGAACATTTTTGAAGATTTTGAACAAAATGAGTACGAGTTTTTCTATTATTTGGCATCAAATGGAGCAATTAGTTCGTATCATTTTTTTACCGGCGATTTTTGTCAATTTCCGTTTCCGCATGAGTAAATTGAGGGAATGTTTTAAAATGTAATAAAAGTGCAACTTTTTGTAGATTTATAAGTAAAAGAACAAAAAGGATCGTATTTGAAATAAACACAAATATGCTTAAGGTAAGATTTTAACAACAATTAAAATTTAAAAAAAAGAAGAACATTTTTTACTTATTTTCGTAAAATGAAAAAATCAACAAATTCTAACTGAAAATTGCTTTTTTTGTTGGAAAAAAATAAAATAATTTGAATATTGACAGACATCATTGATGTGGCACCCAACTGATCCATTGGCAATTTTCATAAGCGGTTCTACACCTTATATTATTCGTTCAAAAATCGATACTGATTTATGAAATTATTTAATTTTTTTGATCTTTTTTTTACAACGTAAAATTGAAAGGAACAGAAAAAAAAATCGATAATCATATTTGAAATGGTCAAGAGCAGCTGTTCCAAAATAAACTAGAGAAAGATAATGATAAAGCGCAGAGATAAACAAGAAAAATTGTTAAAGCGAATGAAAATAATTAAATTGTAAATAAACTTTTGAGAATCGAACGAATTTTATTCAAGCGCAAAAACAATGCGAAATTCGGCACCGTTACGAGAATTACACGTTGCATTGGTCGGAATGGGAGGATCTGGAAAATCAGGTGATTTTTTGTTGAAAACAACAACAAAACAAAAATAGTTTTGCAAATTTGAAATTTCGTTTCAGCTGTGGCAGTGAAGTATCTAACGAAACGATTTATTGGAGAGTATGACTCAACACTTGGTAAATTTTGGGATTTTTTTCAAGGAAAATTAAAATGTACAAAAAAAAAATGTTTAGAAGACACTTATTGCCGTCAAGAAACAGTTGGCGGTCAATGTATGATGGTTTGGATGATGGATACAGTAGAAAGTGCAGAAAGAGATGAGATGAGGTAAAAAAGAAAAAAAAAGTTTAAAACTTGAAGGAAATAAAATTGGTGGTTTTCTGTTTCAGATGGATAGCCTGGGCTGATGTTTACGTTGTTTTGTATGATGTCACAAGTCAATTAAGTTTCCAATATGCTGAAGGGTTGCTCGAACGAATTTCAAGACATGAGCATGTCTTATGCGCCAGAGAGCATCGCACAATTTTGGTTGGCAACAAAAGCGATCTGGAGAGATATCGGTGAACAGAAAAGAAAAATAATACGAGGCGTCGCCGTCTCGTTCCAAACTTTATTGCCAACCGAATTTTGGTTATTGCAAGGGTTTTCAGACAAGTCTCAGAGAATGAAGGAGAACGATTGGCATCACAACACAAAGCCTATTTTGCTGAATGTTCAGCAGCAAATGATTTAAGACAATTCACGCAAACACTTCAATCAACGTTTCAGGTAAAACGAAAAAAAAAGAAGAAAACAAAAGAATGAAACAATTTAAAGAATATTATAAGTGGAGCTCGAAGTCCATCGCCAAGAAATTGTTCATCTGATTCGGAAATTATTACACCAAGTAAAATTTATTTTGTTGTTAGTTTTAGATTTTCAACACAAAAAAAAAGAGAAATCAAGTTTTGCGCAATGAAGCGCATTTGTATTTGAAACCATTTAAATAAATTTAATAAAAACAAAAGGGTTTTTCTTTTTTTTTCTGAAGGAAAAGGAGCATTTTCGTCATTACGATCATCATCAAGAAGTTCGCAAGTTCGATCAAAAACGTCAACAACTAAAACACCGTCTCAAGTTCAGCCGCTTCACAAGACGCCATCATTGAGCAAATTAAAAACTGGAAGTAAATTATTGAAGTTGTTTCATAATTGAATTGATATTAAAATGAAATGATTTTATTGATTTTTAAATTGATCTTTGAGCACTTTACTTTAGTCTAATGAAACTGAAGCTTAATGCGTATTTTATTATTTTATTTTTTCTTGAATGTTTGGATTAAAATAAGAAAATTTAGCATAAATGAAATCATTTCAATTCAAAAAGAAATCATTGTCAAGTATGGATGCTCTTTTGAGAGCAGTGGCAACAGGAAGTTCGAAAGAAGTTGTTTTAAACTCAAAATTAAAGCATAAAAATTCAGATCAGAATAATTCAATGGATCGACTGATGAAGACGTCAGCGAACCGAATGATAAAATCGAGTATCAGTTTCGAAAAAACGTCAACAATGACATCTGATGACGGAAACGATGGAGACGAGTAAGAGGGAAATTTGATGAAACAAGAGGGTTTTTTCTTCGAATGTTCAGATATCTCATTCTAAAACCCGACGTTGAGTCAGAAGTTGAAGCGGCTCGTGAATTGCTCAAAATTGGAATTCAACCTGTTGATAAATATTGTCGATTAGAGCCGCTGCCGCCAGCGCATTTTCCAGTGAAAAAACTGATGCGAAAAAAATCGTTTGGAAATTGAAGTTGAATGAAGGTTTTCTTTTATTCTTTTTTTTTTTTTTAATTTAAAAAAATGCCAAAAAAAATTTGAAAAAACAACGTTTTTTCTCACTTTACAACTTTTTGTAGAAATGGATTAATCTTGATATTGGGGTTTTTGCCGTTGTTTTTATGGTATTTACTTCCTCTAAAAAAAAGAAAGGTCGAGACAAATGCTTTTTCAATATTATTTTTAAAAAAATAGGTGGAGCCTTCGAAAAAAGAAATAAAATATGGAAATTTTTGCCTACCTGAGTCACCTTGTTCAGGTTTTCGGTCTTCTTTTATTGCAAAATTCATTTTTTGTCTTATTTTTTCGTAAATTTTGAGTTGCATGTACCATGGTTTTATAGACAAATAATAGATCTGAAAGTGTTCAAAATTTGAATTCAGATATTTTTGCGCCAAAAATTTGAAAAGAAAAATGATTGGCGGCCAAAAAAAATTAATTTGTTTTTTCCTTTTTAACATAAAAATTTTTAAATTTACGGAAAAAGAAGTTTCTAGAGTTTCCCTAGTATTGTAGGAATTCCGTTCTTATATAATTTCATTTTTAGTAATTTCAAAAAAAAAGGAACTTAAACAAAAATGATGGAGACTTTGATAACTTGAGTTGTGGCGGGACCCGCGTAAATAAAAGCATGTTCCTTTAAATTCGTATCTTGAATTATTTGAGTTTTTCCGAAAAATCAGTTGTGGTTTTTTTTCAGAAAAAAAATTTAAAAACGCTCAAAGTGAACATGCTTGTTCGGTATCTCGCCTTTACTCTGCATCGCCGTTGTTTCATATTTATTGCGAGTTGTGATTTGAGAAATTATAATTTTCGAAAATACTTTGGAAAACATTAAGCAAATGTAGAAAATTGTCATTGAAAAACAAATGTGAATAATGAAGCTGATTGTCAACGAACGAAGATCATCAATGAGAATTCTGAAAAATTTCAAAAAAAAAATGTTTGTTTCTTTCAAGGCAAATGTTTCAAGTCAACAATAACAAATTGAGAGTTTCGTGCCGATCGAGATCAAAGTTCAATTATGTTTTCAAATTTTTCTTTTAAAAAAAAACGAGCTTTTTTGTGCGAATTTTCCTGGGTTAAATGAAAGTTGCTCTTTTCAAGTTATTGATGGCTAGAAACACTTCCCTTGTTAGTTGTTTGTGATGACTTTTGTATCAACCAATTTCTATCGAACGGTGTTCCAACTTTATCAGCTTTTATCTTTTGTATAGCGCGAAAATATTCATCTTTGTAATAATCAGCTGAAATTCTATTTCAATTTTTATTTCTGGCTTTTCATAAAACTTTTTACCATTCATGTTTTGCTAAAATGATTTTTGCAATTTTTTTCCTAGAAAAAAAATTAAAAAATCACGTTAAAAAAACGTGCGTTTGCATTTTTTTAAAGAAGGCTCCGCCCATTTTTTATACATCAACATTAAGTGTTCGCAAGTAGGGAAAAGGAAGAGGAGAGAGGTGGGGGTAGGTTTCGATTTAAAAAGAAAAAAAAACAATTTTTTTATTTTATAAATTATGGAAATTATGAGATTTTTGGTTTTTTTCTTAAGTGTTTTTAATTATCTAAATATTCCCGCCAATCCAACCCGATGATCCATTTTGAATAGCAGCTCCATGTGGTATCGAATTGCTTAAAATAAGTATTGATTGAAAAAAAAAAAACAAAAAAGGAATTGATTTCTTCACCTCATATTTTTTGGCTTCTGGATCGTTTTGAATCACAGGAATGCCGGATTCAGGTGATTCGTGCCATTCAATTGAGCAATTTTTGAGTGTCGCCACTCGATTTCGGCCTTGAATTTTGTTTATGTAAAGACGCATTCCGGATTGACGAAAAACCATACGATAGGCCTGAATCAGAAACGGAAGATGGTTTTGAAAAAAGAAGACCGCGACGCGTACGCAACGCAGGTGAAATGACAGAATTAGTTTCGCGTTAAACAAAGAAATAATATCCGTAAAGTTGTTTAGGAGAGTTCAAGTATTCAAGTTGAGTAATGAGGAAAAGTGGGCCAGCGGCGGGGTTTCAAACTTTGTGCGAAAGTCGCCAAAACAATTTAATAGGGTTGGGGCCCGGTCACAGCTTTCCTTTACACAGGGGGTTGGGGCCCGGTCACAGCTTTCCTTTACACAGGGGGTTGGGGCCCGGTCACAGCTTTCCTTTACACACACATTTTACACAGAAATCCTATTAAATTTGTGGTCTATCAGACTAGATTCAGGGGCTTCAGTTAGAGCAAAAAAAAAGCCAAAAATTTCAACGCGTTGCGGCCGCGTTGTAGCATTTGTTCGTTTCTGTTCTCTCGAAAAAATGCGAATTGAAACCTCATCTGTGTGCTGAGTTTCGTGAAAATCCGACCAATGATCGGTTGAATTAAAATAGGATCCATCTTGGTTGACAATTAAAACATTGTGAATTTGAGTTGTGTGAAATTGAACAACTCCAAATTGTTCGCTCAATTGCAACGCTTCAATAACAAAGTTCAATTTGATCGCCAATAATTTATCGCGAGCGGTCGATCGTAAATCATTAACATCGCCAACGGCTAAGGCAACCATCAGATTCATCAGAAGAATGACGGTGATTATTTCGAATGTGAGAACGAGAATACTTGGAATCCATTGATTTGTATCTAAAAACAAGAAAAAAAATATTTCGCTGAGTATCAGTATTTTTGATAGGCAGTTTGAAGACAATTTTTCGTCACTAAATTGGACTTTGAAGGTAAAATCAATAATTGAGTTTTCAAGTAAAAATAACCGAAATTTCGCGTTTCAATTGAGGGTTCATCGGTTTTTATTGAGAGTTTATCAATAGAGCGCGTTTTGTGAAATGTTTTTAAATAACCTAAAATATCATTGGCATCAACTTCTCCAATCATCATTGTTGAAGTTTTCGTAACGGCTTGAAGAATAATGAGCATTTTATGAAGAAGCGTCATATTCGTTGTCTCCTAAAAAGAATGGAATCAAGAAGAAGAAGAAAAAAGTGAGGGAGGGAGAAGAAGCTGAATCGAAACAATACTCGATCAATAGTCGACCAGGGTTTGATGCCAGTATCACGCATGATCAAATGAAAAGCGAAAGAAAATGTGATCAGTGTTGGAATCCAAATCATTGCGATCTATAATTTTTGAGGCGCGATTTTCAAAGTTTCCTGAACGCCAGAAAAAGATGAAGAAGAATTACATGTCCAAAACTTTTCAAGATCCTCGTCATCATGAAAATATAAATTCCATATGGTGACTTGCGCAAAATGAACAAAAAATTGGCCCAAGCCGAAATGACGGCAATAATCGGCAGAAACCAGGTGATCATGTTCTAGAAAAATCGGGGGGGGGAAACAAGGCGACCACATGACGACTCACCTTGACTTCCTGATGATAATCATCGTATGAGAATACAGTTGGCAACCAGACGTAAGCCAATGTTGCAGCGTAGGTCAACGAGTTGAAAATTAGAGCGACAAGAAACCAGAAGGAAACTGACCGGCTCACTCGGGCTTTAATTGTGGCTTTTAAAATCTGAAATTGTTTTGGGATTTAAAACAAAAAAAACCATTTTGGGCTGGGACTCAACGGTAAAAAACCGTCGTCGTAAAGGATTTTTTTTTGTAGCGCAGAGTTTGAGAGGGATAGACAGAGAGAGAGAGAGAGAGAGAGTTAACAGTAAAAATGATGGAAAAAACTCGAGAAATCATCGTTGAGCTCGAATAATTCGGCTCCGAGATGTCAGTTGCCATTATTTTTTGAGTTTTTCCGGTCGAAGAAGTCATTGAATCGCTTCTTCGAGCTTTTCGAGACAAAAACTTGACAAAAAAAAATTTGATGGTTAAATTTACCAAAAAAATCGAGAAAATTGCGACGAAAAGTGTGACGAGGCCGTCTTTCAAACCGCTTCTGGCAAAAATGTGCCACGAGAGAAGAAGGAGAAAGAAAAAGAATGCTGAAATTGGATTGAATTCGTTTCTTCGTTCATTGAATCGATCGATCAATAAATCAATAAATCAATAATGTACCAAAGATGTGAATCGAATAAAACAGGGCGCACGAAATCAGTTTTTGATTGAGAAAATTCAAAATGTACGGATGACGAATGACTCCCCATTTGTTGGCGGTTTTCTAGAAAAATTGAAAGAAATGATTTCAGCTGAATCCGAAGGCTTTCAGGGAATTTGTTTTCAGTGAATGACGTACCAATTTTCGTAACTGCTTCCATGTTAAAATCCCATTTGGTAGTTTACTGAAACGTTTGTCTCAATTGAAAAGAAAAGAAGCATTTTTTCCCTTACGAGTAATCAAAAAAATAAGTGGTTGAATCTTCTGAATCGTCGCGTCTTAATCTGGAATTCTGATTACAAAACTCCAAAGTGATCTCATTTATTGATTTTGTTTTCTTCAATGATTCGTGCTCTTCTAATTCGACCATTTTCTGTAATTTCTAGGCTTTTTTTGAAAATGCACAAGCAAAGAAAAATAGAGAAGCTTAAAACGGGGGGGGGGGGGGGGGGGGGGGGTTATTTGTTTTTCTTCCTTTTTTTTACTCCCAAAAAGAAGAAGAGCTTTTAACGATTTTATCGATTTTAATTGTCACGTACAGTATTGGCCATAAATATGAACAATATTGATTTTTTGAGAACAACTTTTATCACAGGTAACCCCGATCGTTTTGAAAAAGTGAATTTATTATTCATTTTCAGACGTCTTTTACCGTATTAAAAGACGTCTGAAATTTTCAGAACGATCGGGGTTACCTGTGTGCAAAAAAGTCAATCTCAAAAAATCAATATTGTTTATATTTATGGCCA
Source organism: Caenorhabditis drosophilae (assembly GCA_963572285.1). Lineage (NCBI taxonomy): Eukaryota > Metazoa > Nematoda > Chromadorea > Rhabditida > Rhabditidae > Caenorhabditis > Caenorhabditis drosophilae. The sequence goes on along the minus strand of OY751560.1, from coordinate 5,485,524 downwards.
GTACTGTATGTATATGTAGTTTGATCGATTTTATGTAGCTAATCAGATCTAAAGCTTACCACTGTGCCAAAACTTTGATCAGCGCGACCTCAAAAATTTATCTTCCTTGTAAAAGAAGTTTTTTTTTTTTAAAGGAGCACGCGGAGCAACAAGGCAAGAAGCGTATGTATGTGTTGATGGCATGGATGTTTGGCTCAGTGGAAGAGGAAGAGGAAGAGGAAAAGGGAAGAGAAACAAAAACTGTAAGGAAATGAGTGGGAAGTGGGCCGTTATTTTTGAAAAATTTCAAATGGAGCAAAAAAAATGATTTTCTGAAGAGATCTTAAGGCTCCTTCATCTGAGGATCTTTACGAATCTTCTGGATTTTGATTCAACACGAAAATATTCAAAGTTAAGTTAGAATCCTAAAAATTGCTTGAAGAGATTGATTGTCTTGATGTTGACTGTCGGAAGAGGTGGAAAAAGAAGGAAGAAGCTCAAAAAAGAAGGGGGGGCGGCTTCTTGTAAAATAGAATGAAATGGAAAAGAGTAGAATTTTAGAAATGACTGGCTGGTGGCTCAAATAGATTAAAATTTGTTTCGGAGTTTTTGTTGCCAACTACGTACTTTTCTGTGCTTCTCTCTTCTCTCTCTCTCTCTCTCTCTCTTACTCCAACAAACGTTTTTGCCCCATTTTTGATGATGACTAGTTTCACTGGTCGCTCGCTGACAATGCGTCTGTGTGTTTGTGTGTAAATAACGAAATTTTGATAGTTTTATGTGTCCTTTTTTGCAATTTTCCTTTTTTTCTTTTTTCTCATCCGTCTAAATTATTGATTTTCCATCATTCAATTTTCACTTTTTGTTCAACAATTTGTAAAGGAGCGGACGAATGTGTGAAAATCATTTTTTTTTTGAAACATGAAAAATTGGGGAGGATTTTGTGAGAAGAGAGAGAGAGAGAGAGAGAGAGAGAGAGTTAACAGTAAAAATGATGGAAAAACTCGAGAAAACATCGTTGAGATCGAATAATTCGGCTCCGAGATGAGAGAGAGAGACAGAGAGGTTTATAGAAAAATGCCGAGATTTTTTTAGATTTTCAGCGGTTTTTTGTTTAAAAGAAAAAAAAATGAAAAATCTCAATATTCTGATGACGAGAAGCTGAAATAAAAATTGCAGCTTTTTTCATAAAAAAAAGCTTCATTCTGATTATTTTTCAATTGGTGAAAGTGAGAAAAAGGAAGCAACGAAACGAATTATTATAATTAAAATTTATTGATCGGAATTCATCGACTGAAACAGCTGAAAATCCATGAAAGAAGTGGAGTTTAACGAAAAAGAAGAAAAGGTGAAGCTTAGAAAGTATTTGACAGAAATATAATTGGAATGGAGAAAAAAGAGAGAGAGAGAGAGAGAGATGCACAAATATCTTTGAGAGGAAAGGAAAAGCTTCGCCTCTTATTTCATATGCATGAGAGGCTTCTTCTTCTTCTTCTTCTTCTTCTTCTTCTCCTGCTCCTCTTCCTCCTGTTTCTCAATAATAAAATTCATCGACACAAATTATCCGGAAGGCGTCGAGAGAACAAAAATTCGTGGGGCCTAGAAAAGCTGAAAACACACAACGAAATCCAATTGGGGGATCCAATTCCTCGTCAATTTTTGAAGCGGGCGGCATCAAATTGTCATTGAATTTGAAAGAAAAAAAAAAGTCGTCGAGTAGTGGAAATGAAAATTGGCGCATTTGACCATCTGGCACAAATGAAAATGAGCACAAAAAATTGAGGAGGAAAAACGAGCATTTCTCTGCTCAACAGATGGTGGGGTGGAGATGTGCTTCTTGCCTCTCCTCCTTCGAACTCACCCAACAGTGACGATGCCAGCCAGAAATATGTATTTCTTTCGTGTTGGTCGGGCTCGGGGCTCGGCTCGGGTACTGGGAGGGGGGCTCGATGAGAAATGTGGTGCGTTTTTTTTTGTCTCGGTTTAATTTCGATTCTCACATGAATTCTGAATGAGATTTTCGTCTTCAGCTTCATCTTGAAATTTGAGATGTTGGAAAAAGCATGCTTCATCTAGAAGGAAAATGCGTTCTTCTTCTGCTGCTTCAGCTTCAGCTTCTTCATGTTTTTAATTAGAAGAGGAAGAAGAAGAAGAAGAAGAAGAAGAAGCTCAGGCTGAAATTCGAAATAAAATCTGGAAACATTTATTATTCTTATTAAAATGACGAATAAATGAGAAATTACATAATTACAAAGCTCGTAAAATTAGGAGTGGAGGGAGCGGGGGAGGTGGGGGAGGAGAAAGTCATAAAAATTGGGGGTGGGGGGCGGAGTTTATTGGAGAATTTCTAATGATGATTTCTATCGATTTTTCATTATTTTTTTTTTTTGCGAGTGACATGATATCATTAGAGGTAAAGACGTTTCTTTTTCCATTAAAAATTTGAAATTGTTCATACGGCTGCAGCAAGTCTGCTCCGATGAAATGTTGGAGCATTATGCATCTGAAAATAATTGGTTTTTTGGCGAAAAACCCAGAAAAGAAGAAGAAGAAGAAGCTGGCAGCTTTCTTACATGTTTCGAGATTGGAAAACTGGTCGGCGTTGACTCCATCAGCGCTGACCTCGACTCGGTCTTCTCATCGAGTTGCTCCATCAAATCCTAGAAGAAAAATGTTTTGATTTTTTGTGGTTTTTCCTTGAAATTTTCATCACCTGAATATCGCTGATCTCCTCAATCAGCTCGTTCTTCTTTTGTTGAAGTGGATCAGTCGAAAATTGAGTCTGAAAATATTTCAAGTCATCATTTTTTTTTTGTGTGTGGAAGACGAAGAAGCCTACCAATGGAAATTTGATTTCCTTTGAGTTGGCAGTTTTAATACCATAAATTTTTGCTCGATGAGCTCGAAGATTTCTAGATTTTGGGAACTGCAAAAAAAAAATCAAGGAGAAGTCTTAAAAAGAGAGAGAGAGAGAGAGAGAGAAATACCTTTTTACGAACAAGTGTCGGCTCAGCTTCACCATAATGAAGCTTGATGATCTTTGTTAGTTTGTTACGATTTCTAGGCAATTTCTTCGTTTTTTTCGGTCGTTTTTTGATCAATTTTTTCGTTTCCAAATTTGTTTTCAGATTTTGCTCAATTGAACTATCCAATCGAACCAAATCGTTGCTGAAAATTCTTGAATACAAATCAATCGATAATTGGCGCCCTTTATTGATCGGATGACGCTATAGGATTCTGTCGATTTTTCACATGTAAAAAAAACTAAAAGCCCGGGAGGAGTGGCCTATTTTTGTGCGAGATCAAAAAATTCCATTGAAGAAGCTTCCCCCGCCCGTCCCTCCTCGAAGAAATGAATGGGTTACAATATTCCACTGCACCCCCCCCCCCCCCCCCCCCTCCACAGTTCAGGATCAAAAATTGCTTCAAACAAAACCCTGAAAAATCATTCGATGCTTCTCCTTCCTCAGCCGCTTTTGTCATATTGGCAAGCATCCAGTCAAGAGCATGAAGAGTGTCGAATGAAATTTCCTGTAATGTGGCGCTCTTTTTTTGTTTTTCATGGAGACATAGAGAGAGAGAGAGAGAGAAAGACAAAGACAGAGACAGAGAATGAGAGAGGAAGAGAAAGATAGAGAGACAGAGAGAGAGAGAGAGAGAGAAAAAGATGGAGAGAGAGAGAGAGAGAGAGAAAATATTTTTCTTAAAGAAAAACCTCGGGAATTGGTCGCGAAATCGTGGCTAAAACGTCTCCTTCGTGAATCGCATGTTTGTCTGAAAATAAATCGATTTTTTCTTGAAATTTTGCAGAGCTCTTTTCTTGATGAGCCAGAAAATTAACTTACATGGTTTCCTAGTTGTTACTGGAAGTTCTTCCTGTGGCATTATAATTTCTTGATCCTCGAAAAAATTCAAAATTTCAAAATTTCTGAAAATAAAACCGAATAAAACTGAAAGTGCTCTTTTTTCGTTTTTACTTTGCCGACGGGGTTACTGTTGCTGTTGATTGTGTGACCGGGCTGACTCTTGATACGGTAGGTGGAGGTGGTTGAGTTACTGTAGCAACTGTTGGCGGGACTGTAGGGGGAGGGGGTTGAGTTACTGTAGCAACTGTTGGTGGTACTGTAGGTGGAGGTGGTTGAGTTACTGTAGCAACTGTTGGTGGTACGGTAGGTGGAGGTGGTTGAGTTACTGTAGCAACTGTTGGCGGTACTGTAGGTGGAGGAGGATGTGTTACAGAAATGAATTCTGGTGTCACCAGCTCAAAGTTCTCATCAATGGCTACTGTCGATGGTGGTCTTGGAGTTACACGAGTCGGCAAACGTCTTACTGTAGTTGTAGCTGGGGTGGTAGAAGTGGTGGTGGTTGTTGTTGGTTTTGTCGTAGAAGTGAACTCCTCGATGACGCCAAAAACATCAGAAGTGAAGTCGGCTCCCTGAAACTTGGGTGGATCCATGTTGAACTCGGATTCGGTTTCTGATTCCGGTTGTTTCTGTTGTTGTTGTTGCGACGGCTTCGACTCGCCACGATTCTTCTCCTTGGGCAACGTGAATGTTCCTTCACCGCGCGTCTTGATCCTCTCAGCTGACGTTGACGTGTCGCCGTCTCGTTCCAAAAATGGCACAAACTCGTCGTCGATATCGATGGGCTGATTTTTCAAATCGTGATCGCCGTCGTCAAAAATATTCTTATAATCGCCAAACGAATCGCCATCATCTGGCAACAACATCAGCGGCTTCCCGTCTCGATCATTGAACGATTTGACGGCAAAAGCGCGAGCGCCAAACAACTTTTCAGGCGTCGAACCTGGCGCACCGGTTCGTCCGTCGTTTGACGGACGTCGGTTGAGAAGATCGTGAGAAATAAGTGGCGTCGGCGGTGTTGGCTGTGCGGTTAGCTCACCTGAAAGCGTAAAAGCGAAAATCAGGCTGGTGGAAAATCGAAAATCACTCACCGACTCGTGACAAAAGACGCTGTTTTTCGTGCTCGGGCAGTCGGCTCAATTTTTCATCGATGCTCTCATCCGGATAAAGTTGCTTTAGAGCTTCGATTCTTCAAAAAATAATAATAAGGCTCCGCCCCATTTTAGCGCGCCGCAGTAAAGTTAGGAAAGAGTGGGGCAAAAAAAAAAGTACAAACCTATCCTCCTGCCACGGATCAATAACATCATAATCGTTCGCAATAGAGTTGGGCCGAGGCAGACCACGAAACGGGCTTGTCGAAGGATCGCAAGCCTCCGTCTCCTGATTAGATCCGAGACATCTGAAGCCGCGAACCGTGTTACAGGCTCGGACACGAATTCGTTTCCCATCAGCACAAAATGACCAAGCGGACCAAGCAGCCCAAACCGATGCATAAACTGAGGAAAGAAAAAAGAAGTTTTAGGAAATGCTTGAGCAAAGTTTTTTACCCATTTGAGCATTTTGCGGTAGAAGACTCGGCCGTGGCGAAGCGAAACCATTGAATTGGTGTAGACGTCCAGTTGGCGCCCACGATGGTGGAGTTACCAATGATGATGATGAAGCGTCATGAAGTTGACAGTCTACAAAAGAAACGTGGTTTTTATAAAAATGTTTTCCTCAGGCGAGCGTACGCGTCGCGGTTTTCTTTTTTAAACTGTTTGGTTTTGATTTTTTCCGTCAATGTGAATTGTTTCGGTAGAGCGAAATTGCAACATTTCTACGAAGTTTTCTTTAAAATTTTGTTTCGGTAGAGCGAAATTGCAACATTTATACAAAGTTTTCTTTAAAATTTTGTTTCGGTAGAGCGAAATTGCAACATTTATACAAAGTTTTCTTTAAAATTTTGTTTCGGTAGAGCGAAATTGCAACATTTATACAAAGTTTTCTTTAAAATTTTGTTTCGGTAGAGCGAAATTGCAACATTTATACAAAGTTTTCTTTAAAATTTTGTTTCGGTAGAGCGAGGTTGCAACATTCGTACAAAGTTTTCTTTAAAATTTTGTTTCGCTAGAGCGAAATTGCAACATTTATACAAAGTTTTCTTTAAAATTTTGTTTCGTTAGAGCGAAATTGCAACATTTATACAAAGCTTTCTTTAAAATTTTGTTTCGGTAGAGCGAAATTGCAACATTTATACAAAGTTTTCTTTAAAATTTTGTTTCGGTAGAGCGAAATTGCAAAATTTATACAAAGTTTTCTTTAAAATTTTGTTTCGGTAGAGCGAAATTGCAACATTCATACGAAGTTTACTCAAAGATTTTGTTTGATTAGAGCGAGGTTGCAACATTCGTACGAAGTAGTTTTTATTTCATCGAACGAAAATGAATTGGAATCGGTTTTGATAAGAAACATCTCAATTCGAATTTCACTTTCATTCAATAGAAAGTTTCATATCAATTTCAAATCCGTGACAAAATTGTTTTCATTATCTTCAGTGAAATTAATCAGCCAAAAAAAAAGAAAAGAAAGAAGAAGAAGGCGAAGATTGGCTGAGTATCGGTCTTTTTTGATACGCAGTTTGAAACATTTTCCCAAATTTTTGCATGAAACATTTTAAAATCGCACCACTGAGCAATTTTTCAGTGGAGCACGTTTGCATTACTAAACATTTTGTCAGTGGAGCACGTTTGCACCATTGAACAGATTTTCAGTAGGGCACGTTTGCACCACTGAACAGGTTGTCAGTGGAGCACGTTTGCATCACTAAACAGTTTGTCAGTGGAGCACGTTTGCACCACTAAACAGTTGGTCAGTGGAGCACGTTTGCATCACTAAACAGTTTGTCAGTGGAGCACGTTTGCACCACTAAACAGTTGGTCAGTGGAGCACGTTTGCACCAATAAACAGTTGGTCAGTGGGGCACGTTTGCACCACTAAACATTTGGTCAGTGGGGCAAGTTTGCACCACTAAACATTTGGTCAGTGGGGCACGTTTGCACCACTGAACAGTTTGTCAGTGGAGCAGGTTTGCACCAAACAAGATGATACAAATGTTTGAAGAAAAAAAAGAAAGAAAGAAACTCACAACAAACTCGAATAAAAAAAATAGGAAAAGCCGTAAAAACTGCAAGAAATTTATTACGCATTTGTCAAATAAAATTCGGATTTCCTTTGCGCTCAGGTATGGATTGAAAAGTATTGGAAGGTGAGAAGAAATTGAAAATGATGATGATGAGGATGATCAAATCAAAATAAAACGAGAACACACACAGAGAGAGAGAGAGAGAGAGAGAGAAAGAGAGAGAGAGAGAGAGAGAGACAGAGAGAGAGAGAGAGATATGAAAAGTGTGGGTCAATTATCATCGAATTCTCCTTAATTTTTTCGCTTTTTCCCCTGATAATGAATCGTTGATGATGATCGAAATAGATAAACGAAGAATTTTGAAGAAAATGCTTTTTGGGGAGGTGGCCGGACAATTTTGAAGAGAAGAAACGTTTTGTGCCTTCTAATCGGGTCAAATCGGTGAAGAATTGGTGAGGAGAGAGAGAGAGAGAGAGAGGCGACAGAGAAGAAGAACACAAAATGATTGGGGAAGGAAGAAATTCAAGAATACTGTTTCGGGGAATTTTTCTGGAGGATTTCGATAACCGAAAAAAAAAATTTTTTTTTGCGGCATAAAAATATGGGCGGAGTTTAAGAAACAATTTTTTTTTGGAGAACTTTCTTGAAAAGTGGGCGTGTCTTATTGTTAGGCTTTTGAAAAATAATTTTAAACAGAAAATGAACACTTTAGAAACGTGTTGTAATCTCGCTCTAGCGAAATAATTTTTGAAACGAAATTCCTTAGAAATATGTTGCAAATACGCTCTGTTGCGATTTTTGGTTAAAAAAAGGTTCTGGTTTTTCATCTGTCCGACGTCTCTTCGACGAATCGCAGTTTATCCGGTTTCCACAGCAACGCGTTCGTCGAGCCGCCGCAAGGCCGACCGACGTAATTGTATTTGTTCTCATCATCGTTGCCCCGCTACCAACGGAAAAATGGCAAGAAATTCCGATGAAAATCGCGATCGTCAGCAAATAATCAGCGATGAAACATCAGATGACGATGCAAGCCAAATAATCGCGCTGGAAGAAGACCGCGTAGGATCGCTTCCCAGAAAGAAAAAAAAAATTTTTTTTTTAATTTTTTAAAATTTTTTTAAATCTCCAGCTTTTCGCAGGGAATTCATCATCATTCGGAAGTCGTCTACCCGCCAAAATACGAAAGTGACGAAGGCGACGAGAAAATGATGGACGACGATGAGAGAGCATCACGAATGGGAAGACGAAGTAAGTGTTGGCGAAAGTCTGAAAATTGCGGCGATGAATCCTCGAAAAAGAATGAAGAAGAGGGGGGAGGAGGAGGAGGAGGAGGATTTGTCGTAGCGAATTTCGGAATTTGTAGGATCTGTAAGATTCACAGGGCCTTATGATCAAGCGGACGATGGGAATCACACACATTTACGATCGCCGTCACCAGAAAGTTTGAGTTATATAAAGGTAGGAGAATTGTTTTCCTTCGAACCGCGACGCACGTGTACGCAACGCGTCGCCGTCGATTTTCAAAAAGAGAAAAAATCCAATTACTGTAGAATAAGAAGAAAAGTGACGCGGAAAAAAATGCAACCACGCTCTATTGATAATGTCAAGAATTTTTTTTTCTTTTTTCTTTTTTATCACATCGAAAAACGTGCTGATACGCGGTGAATCCAACATGTTCCTCACACATAAAAAAAAAAGATGGGCGGAGAAACGTTGGCAAGCGACGCGCACACAATTTGGAAAACTAAACTCCGCCCATTGAAAATTTGAAATACGCGGTAAAATTGATGGTTTGAATGATGTTGCAGGCTTTGGAGAATCCAATGGCAGTTCGAGAAAACGATGAAGAATTTGAAGAGCTGGTCAAAGGACCAAAAGGTAAGCGAAGAGGGAAAAAAAAAGGCGATAAAAATTTGGATTCTAGAGCCGAAACATCCATTAGGATCTCCACCAGCCTACAGTAGCAGTGATGAAAAGACACTAAATGAGCCGGAGCCAAAAAGCAATAACGTTACGGAGCCGAGTAATTTGAATTCATTTTTTTCAGAAATTCGAAAAAAAAAACAAAAACCTTCCAGAAAATTTGCGAGGATCTTTAAACGAACTTCTTATCACCAAAGTTGCACAGCCATTTCAGAAAATGATACGAAGAGCGAGCCGATTAGAAGAGAACTCAACTAGCGATGATGACGGTATTGAAAATTATTGATTTTTTATTTTTAGCTGTTTTCTTTCTTCATCGTTTTTTTTAATGCGCTCTGTCTAGTTGGTTTTTTTTTTGTAAAATTAGACCGAAAAATTTATAACTCGTGGTGAGACCTTCACACGTAAACCACATTGCGCCTTTAAATAGTTGTAGGTTAATTAGAAAATTCAAAAAAAAAACAATTATTTTATTTTTTTTAGTTTTTCGAAAAATTACAAGTTTTATTTTTTTTTAAATATTTAAAAAATAAGTGAAATCATTAAATAATGAATTTATTTAAGATGACGACTTGAATGAAGAGGAAATTCAAGTGCTAAGTTATATTGACGCCTACAAACCTGTCGAAATTGAGTTGCGTCCACAATTACGACCGTTCCTACTCGAATATATTCCATCAATTGGTGATATTGATGCGTTCATCAAAGTTCCACGCCCCGACGATGTCGATGATAATGTTGGCCTAACAAGTTTAGATGAGCCGGCAATTCAACAAAGTGACGCAACAATTCTAAACATGCAACTACGAAATGCGTCGAAAGAAGTGTCAACGTCATCGGCAATGGATGATCCACCAGTGAAACTGTTGCAACGAGCCGATAAGAATTTAGATGAAATTGAAAAATGGATTCAGAATATCAAAGAGTTGCATAAATCTCGACCGGCTCAAACTGTTCATTATAAAGGAGCAATGCCAGATATTGATAGTTTAATGCAAGAATGGCCAGCAAAATTGGACGAAGCATTTAAAACAATTCAAGTTAGTTTTTTTCTTTCCTTTTTTTTTTTTTTTGAATTGCAAAGGCTAAAGCTTAATAAATCTGACAAAGAAAAAAATTTCACGGCAAAAAACACCACGAACCGATTTTCCGAAAAAAAAAACTAAAAATTTATGACCAAATAATTGACATTTTTACATCAAATTTAAGTTTTTAACATTGAAATTTCAAGTAAATTAGCGCCAAAAAATAAAAATTAACTAACAGAAGGGGTCACTTAGATTTAAAAAATCAATTTTACTAGTTTTGAAAAAAAAAATGCTTTTATCTTTCAGCTTCCAACTTCTGATCTTGACGTAACATTAGAAGAATACGTCGATATTTGCTTGAATATTTTCGATATTCCGGTTGGAAAAAGTCGAATTCAAGCGTTGCATTTGATGTTTTCATTATTGAACGAATTCAATAATTCGCAACATTTTCGTAATTTGGCTCAAAACAATGAACTTCATGGAGAAACTGGAGAAACAATGGATCGATTAGAGCTTTAAATTTAGTTTTTAAAAAAAAAATTTTAAAAAGAGGTATTTTTTATTTAAAAAAATACAAAATTGTGCAGCACCAATCTTGTTTGAATTTATGGCTAATTAAGCTTGTAAACCCAAAATAAAAATGAAAAACAGATTTTATCATTTGTTTGTCGAATCAACTATTTTTGATAATGTAAAAATGTATTTCTTATCACCGATTAATTTGAAATAAAGAAAACGACTATTGTTCTTGAAATTTCTCATCGTTTAATTGAGTTCAGAGTTTAGTTGAAAGAAAAGATCTGAAATTTGAAAAAGTGCCACGTCATCAGAGAGAACTTAATAAATAAATGTTTTTTTCTTATTAAAAACATCATCATCGTTTTTAAAATGTCATTTTTTTGTTTTTTTTTCTCTTTTTGTTACATTTCCTCCTTGTTATTTGTACATGTACAAATTGTCCAATACATTTTTTGCAGAATTACAAAAAAAAAAGAATGAATATTTGCTTATTTAAATTATCATTTTTAACAATTTTATTCTTTTTAGTAGGAGCTGATGACAGCTGTAATAGAAAATGCACAGAGGTGAATAAATTTTAAAATAAAAAAAATTCCCAATTTTTAGGACGGATTTCCGTATCCGTGTGGAGTATGGCTGAGAAATGAATCAAAGTCGGACAGAATTGGTAGTTATGAGGTAAATGATATTTTTAATCAATGTTATTTGTCGCTCGTGGTAAGACCCAATTATGTTGTGCCTTTAGTTTTTTTTTAAAAGTATTACGATAATAATAAAAACGGTTGTCAATTTAGTCAGAAGCGCAAAGTTTTATTTTTATTTAATGCCCTGTTCAATATTAAATTTGAAATCAACTTGTTCAGCTTGATCATGGAATAATTCGACTTTCCTGTTCGTTCTCGTCGCTGCCAAGTCCGGTACAAATTCAATGGCAATTTCGGCCTGCAGAGCCTGTCAATTCACAATGGAATGAGTTTATTTGTGCCAAAAAGCAGGAGCATAAAAATTGCGAGTGAGTTGAACTCTCAGCTGTTCCGGTAATTTGTCTTTTCCTCTACAAAGAAAATTTGATTTAGAGAAACCGAGCTGGTTGTGGAATCAGTTTGTGAAGTTCGCACAAAGAGTTTGAATCTGAGCGGAACATACAGATGCTCGGCAACGATTCCAGACAAAGTCGAGCATCGTTATCGTGCTTACAGCTCTGAATTTCCAATCAACGTAATTGGACTTCAGCAGCCGCGTGTCATCAATTCTCGTTTAAATGTCAACCATCATGGACATATCGAATTAGAGGTGAGGAATTGAATGGGATAGGCGGCGACGATGCAATTGGATCTTCTAGATTTGTGCGAATCCGAAGCCAGAAATATTCTGGCACACAACACAAGGAGTTCTGCATCCCGGTGATTCATCGAACCGATTCGCTGCTTCTCAATTAATACCAAGACGATTAATTGAAACGAAGAATTCTCCGATCAAAACGATATCATATTGTTATACAACAGCGCTGATAATTAATAAAGTCGCTGCCAATGATCATTTTCACATTTCAATTCGTGGAGAGCTCAAAACACTTCATGAAAAAATCAATATTCGCACTAAATCTTGTAACATTTTGAAATTATTCATCCCGTTGTCAATAATTTTAAGTTTTTTTTTTTAGTTGAATTTAGAAATTAAAAAATTGAATTTATTTTTTTTTTGTTGAAAAAATGTATTTTTCATTAGAGCGTAGTTGAATCTCGCCCATGTCATTTTTTGAAAATTACAATATTTTGGAATTTTGTTTTCTTTCTAACACATCCCCTCTTATCAATAAAAACTACAAGTGAAATATATATTGATTTTTTTTTTCTTGTTCAACTGCATTTTGATAAATTGTGAAAACGTTTGGCAGAGACTCCCAACAAACAGAAAGGCGACCAATCGATAACGTCAGTGTCAGCAGCAAATGTTCTGTTAGGTCATCGGGTTGGGGGACGCCCCGATAAGTTTTTTTTTTTTTTTTTTTTGTGTCTTTTTGTCTTTCTGTGTGTCGTGGTCAATTAACAATTTCGGTCATTCTCTCCATTTATGTTTTTATCCGTTTCGAACCGATAAATTCGTTGTTTTCTCCATCGTCTCACAGTTTGAAGTGATCTCTAGTTGGGAAGAGAGGGGGAGGGCGTTGACGAATATCACTTGCGACGACGACGACGACGCGAGTGACGACGGCGACAGCGACGAAGCACACACGCTCTCTCTCTCACTCTCTCTCTCTATCTCTCTCTTTGTCCTTCTTCCCCACTGGTACAAATTGTCTGACGAATGGTCTCCTCAATCTGCGTGCTATTTAGCCACTTGTCGAAGAGTGTGGTGTGTCTGTCTGTCGTCTCTACGTCTCTGAACGCTTCTTTTGCACAGGTTTCTTCTCCTCCTCCTCCTCCTCCTCCCCCCACCAACAAAAAATTGTGTTGCTGCGTCTCGGCGAGTGTGCTGACGTTGTGCCTTGATTATTGGCTTGTGTGTGTGTGTTGAGATGACGACGCGCTCTGCTTCTCAGCCGTTTCCTCTCGTTTCGCAGTGATGACGCGCGTAGAGACGCGCTCGCGCGCAAAAATCGAAAAAAATCGATTTGAGACGCGCCTTCTGGGCTTCTTTATGCACCGTCAACGCCCCCTCCCTCGGTCGCCTCCCACCACCTGCCGCCGCCGCCCCCCCCCCCCCCATTGTTTGTTAGGTTTTCAGCCAAGAGAAAAAGTGCTGAAAAATTGAGTTAAACTTAACCGATTTGAATGAAACTTGGCTAACGACTTCTAGCAATGATGACAAAGAAGCCAACAAAATTTGGAAATGTTTTGGCTGATTAAAACAAAGTTATCAATGTCAGAAGTTTTTTCATGTGGAATGAATTTTTTAATGAAAAAATGTCTGAAATTTTTCATTGAAAATTATTGAAAAATGAAAAAAAAAAAACATTTTTTAATTTTTGTTTTCTTTTTAAATACGAATTGGTTTTCTTCTCACTTTTCAATTAAATATTGCAAAAAATCGATTGAAATTCAAAAAAAAAAGAAAAGAAAAAAGAAAAAAAATTGATTTTGCAGCATTCCAAACTTTTCCCTTAACACATTGTCATCGTGTCATCCGGGAAAAGGGAAAACTGTGCGAGCTAACGTGGAACAAAGGTAATTGCACTTTTTTTATGCTCTCTCTCTCTCTCTCTCTCGTTTAATTTTTAATTTTTTAATATTGATTTTATTTGTTTTTTGTTTAATTTTAGTTAATTAGTTAATAATGTAACTTTAATTGCTTTTTTTTGCGTTAAATTTGATATTTTTTTTCAAAAATTAGTACGGTAAGCAATGACGTGTGTGCAAACACAGCAAAGAGTAATGCACACTTTTCAAAGAAAAATTTAAAAAATAAGGGTTTTTAAAAGTTGGCGATGTTCTTTGTTTGTTGCAACATTTGAAAATGATTCAAATTTAAGATGACTGAAACTTCAACCGAGGAAAAACCCATCATTGAACGACCATGGGCATCGCCACGACAAGAGCCAGTCAACGGAATTGTTCAACCGCGAGTTATTGCACCGTTCGGAAAGCCCGTTCGCCATACAAATAAATTGGATTATATTTTGAATGTTGTACTGAAGGAAGCGCAAAAACACAAACATTCATGGCCATTTATAAAACCAGTTGATGCTCAATCATTAGGAATTCCAGTAATTTTTATTTTTATTTAATTTTATTTTTTAGAACGATGAAAACGAATATTCAATTGTTGTTTTCAGCTTTATCATGAGCGAATAACTCGACCAATGGATATGAAAACAATTGAAAATCGAATCAAAAACATGTATTACACATGCGGACAAGAAGCAATTGACGACATTGAAACAATTTTCAACAATTGCTATTCATTCAACGGTCCCGAAGACGACGTGACAATCATGGCTCAAAACGTACACGCCGTCGTCAAAAAATCGCTCGAAAGCGCACCACAAGACGAAATCGATTGTGAACTGTCGGCGGGTAAAAAGAAAAAAACAAAAGGTGGGGAATTGTCACGATTGGCTGCCGGATCGGAAGATAGAAAAAGAAAAGAGGGAAGCGTGAGAATGTCGGAGCCGCCGTCGGAAAATGGAAGTGAGACTAGTGAAAAGGTGATGAAACAAAAAAAAAAGAAGAAGATGAAGAAACTTTTTAAATTTCAACGTGACACGATTTTACGCGTCAAAATTCAATGTTGGAAATTGAAAATTGACAATTTCGTTCCATTTTCAGCACGTAATCGAAAGAAAAATGGGTTCGAAAACAATGAAAACTGCGTCAAAAAGAAAAGCCGATTCGGATGACGATGAGGTAAAACAAGAAGAATTCGAGTTTTGGTCAAAAAATATGTTTTTTTCCTTTTTTTTCGCAGAAAATTGAGCCAATACGACCGCACAAACGAGAAGCATCAACCAAAAAAACTCAACCGGTTCCGTTGCCAAGTAAAATGAAGTTTTGCCAAAAATTGTTAACCGAACTGTATGCAAAGAAATACTATGAAGTAGCCTGGCCATTTTATGAGCCGGTAAATGCGGATGCGCTTGGCCTACACGATTATCATAAAATTATCAAACATCCGATGGATATGGGAACAATTAAAAGAAAAATGGAGACCGGAGAATATAAGGAACCGTCGGAATTTGAGCACGATTTTAGATTGGTAAAATAATTGGTGAAGGGAGAAGGAAAAATATTTTTGTTGTAAAATGTTTCAGATGCTCAACAATTGTTTGCTTTACAATCCAGTCGGTGATCCGATTCATGTGATGGGTGGAAGATTTCTGGAAATTTTTGATAAAAAATGGAAAGAGCAACCATCGGAAAAGTCATCGCTATCATCAACATCGACGTCATCATCAGTCGGCGCCGGAGTCGGGAGCCATTCAGCTACGCACTCGTCAAATTTGGCGCCATCATCTGGAACGTCGAAAGCGCCAAAGGTGTCGCACGTTGCACCGATGCCAATGGTGAAACAAGAGCACATTGGCGGCTCTTCAATTGGAGCAATATCAACGCCGGCAATAACAACGATGGCCGGAATCGCCGCAACGGGAACCGGAGCAGCGACAACTCACACGTCGTCATCTCAACCGATTGAAGGTGGAAGAGCGAGAAGTGAAGATATGATGCAATTTGAGAATGCACTCACAATGGTGAGTTAGATCCTCGAAATTTTTTCAATAAATTCCATCGCAATTTTAAAAAAATTTTACCAAAAAAAAACGTTTTTTTTTCAACTGTTTTTTTGTTTTTTTCTAAAAAAAAGTTTAAATAAATTTTGAAAATGAAAATAAAATCCAATTTGGTTTACCGCGTTAAATGGGATCGTGACAAGACCAAACGTAACTGTTTCCAAATTTTTGGTGTCGATTTACTGAGAAAAAATTGTCTTTTTTTCTGTGAACATTTGAACGAATTTGATTTGGTTGTGGGTGATTAAAAATTTTGAAAGCGCAAAAAATGTTTCAAGGCCAAAATTTTCGCTAAGCTTGATTGTGGCACCTTTTTTTTTGGATTCACTTGAATAGAAATCACAAATTGATTGATAAAAGTAAAAATTCAGATAGCCGAAAAGGAAGAGACAATGAAAAAGGATCTGAAGCATCTCGAAAAGCTCAAAAATGATGTTCTCCAGGCGAAACGTGGAAGATTTGGTCACGACGATTTAAGAATAATTGACCAATTATTGTTGCAAGTTCGAATGTTTTGCCAATCGAACAATGGCGGAGTATCGTCGTCGTCGTCTTCACTGTTTGCAGGTGGCGGCGGTTATGGTGGAGCGTCGCAGGTGAAAACGGTGAGGCGAATACGCTCGCTTGTTTGGATTTTGAATGAAATGTAAATTTAGAATGGTCGAGAGAAAAAATCGATGAATCTTGGCTACGAGTTTGATTCGGACACGGAAGAATCGAACAAGGAAATGAGCTATGAAGATAAAAGAGCACTCAGCTTGTTGATTAATCGTCTACCCGCTGAACATTTGAGCACAATTGTGACAATTATAGAAAGGAGAGAAAAATTGGTAAATATTTGATTAAAGAAAAAAGAAAATGGATTGTTCACGGTGGTTTCAACGGTTTTCAGCCTCGCACAACCGATGATTCGGAAATTGAAATTGATTTTGAAGCACTGGGCACAAAATGTCTCAGAGAGATGGACGCATTCGCCAGACATATTCTGAAAATTCCGCCAAAATCGGCGACAACGTCGGCGCCTTCTGCACCAGCGCCGCCAACAGTGAGCACACCGTTGACGACGTCATCAGCAGCGCCAGCAACACTGGCCCAACAAAAAATGTCAACGTCTCTAGCGCCACCACCGCCGCTGCCGTCATCACAACCACAACCACCAACTCTATCAGCATCATCATCATCATTGGTAAACACGTTGACATCATCATCATCAGCGCAAGGAGCGGGGGCGGCGACGGCGGCGGCAAATTCCAAAATTCTCAAAGAAACAATTGAAAAACAGCAGACGACTGGAAAAGAAGCAACGTTGGCAGACAAGAAAAGTAAGAAAAAATTGTTTTTTTTTTTTTTTTTTGGTTTTTTGAAACTTCATGTGCGTCAATTTTTTTACTAACCAAAAGCTTGGAAAATTTTTTCCCACGAAAAAATGTTTGAAGCCTATATTTTCTTTTTGTGTGCACCTTTGCTCTTTCCAATCTGCTTCTCAGTTTGCGTTTTGTATGCGTGGGAGTTTAGTGTTGTTTTGTTTGTTTGTTTGTGTTCGCTTTTCTTTTTTCTTCAGACAATAATATTAATACTAATGAAAAACGTCGTCGAGTATCAAATAAAACGCGAGAATTGATGACGAAAGACGAGAAGAGCGGTTTGATTGAACAAATTGAAAAGGAGATTGATCAACTCAACACGTGCATCATTAAAAGTTCGTCAGGACGTGCATTCCTAAACAATCGTCCGTCGGTTTTATTGAAACGAATCGCTGAGAAGAAGGTGTCGAACTCGAATTCCAAGTTGTTGATGCTCGAAAAGATCAAGATGACGGCGGCGGCGACGGCGACGACGACAACATCGACAACAAAGAAAATGAAGAAGAAGAAGAGGAAGAGAGAAATGAAAAATGAAGATGTGAAAAATGTTTATTGTGTGAATGATGAGGAGGAGAATGGGTTTGGTATGTGGTTACTAATTTCTCTTTCTCCCTCTCTTTTTGTTTTCCTTTTTTTTTTTTTGTTGCAAATTTAACAAGAAAAAATGTGTTGCTTGAAGTGTTTTTTGCATTTTTCATTTCGTTTTTTTTTTTAGTAAAAAACCCTTAAAAAAATTGATTACAGAGAAAAATTTTTCGATTTCTGAATCATCGGATAGTGATTTGAATCGAAAAAGGAAGAACAAGGATACAAGCGATACATCATCATCATCCAGCGACGAAGATTCTGAAGATGATTTTCGAGGTTTTTTTTTTTCATTCATCTTTTTGTTTTTGTTTTTTTTTTTTTGAAAACTGAAAAAGACGCGAATTTCAGCAAGACCAAAATCGAAAACTCCACGCGACTGGGGCGGTGGACGAATTGGTGGAATGGGCGGACAACCACCAATGATGCGAGTTCCGCCACCGTTGCCTCGATCGGCTGCGTCGTCATCGTCGTCTTCGTCAGGAGCGGCGGCGGCGGCGGCGGCTGCGTCAGTTTTGACATCATCGTCATCAGGTGGTTCAACGACTGCCGCAGCGTCAGTAGTTCAACAAGCGAATCGTGAGCCTTTCTCGATTTTGTAATTGATGTGATCAGAACATTTTTCCGATTTTATGATCATTTTTTTCGCTTTTTGTTCAATGTTTAGTTTCGTTCCATTTTTCTCATTCTCTTTTACTTCTCATCATTTGTCTCGATTCTTGATTTTTGTGATGTCGTCGTTGTTGTTGTTGTTGTTATTGTTGTTGTTTTTGTCGTCGTCGTCGTCGGTGTCGGGGTCGTCGTCGGTGTCGGTGTCGTCGTCGGTGTCGGTGTCGGTGTCTCAACACTCTTCTCCTTTTCTCCAATCGCAATGCTCAATTTTTGACACCAAAGAGGAAAACCAGAAAATTGTTGAAATTTCTCCTTTTCTCGAAAAGCAGCAGCGTTGATTATTTTTCTCTTTTTTTTTTTAAATTTTTTAGGCATTTTATATTTTTGTTAATCACGTTTTCCCTTCCTTTATTCACCCACCCCAAATTTTGTTTATTGATGATGACTGTAAAAAACGTGTAAAGATTGTCGAGCACATTATTGTTCCCAAGAAAAATTGAACAAAAAAAGAAACTAAAAGGATCTAAATTTTTTTTATTTTTTATTCTCCCCAAGAAAAAGCAAAGAAAAAATTGAATTTGTATGAGTTATCGCTTCTTTTTCTTTTATTTCATGCGTCCTTTTTCCCGCTCTCTCTTTCTCTCTTTCTCTCTCTCTCTCTCTCTCTCTCTCTCTCTCTCTCTCTCTCTCTCTCTCTCTCTCTCTCTCTCTCTCTCTCTCTCTCTCTTTGAGCACAATGTGACGTTATTGAAATTAGTTGAAAAAGAAAAAATGGAACGAAATGAACGGAGAATGAGAAAAAGAAGAAAAATTGAAGATGAAATTATAAAAATTCAGAAGTGCTGAAAAACAGCTCAACCGGTAGACTGGGAAAAATGACGTCGTCGTCGACGATGGGTGCTGGTAGCGTTGGTGTTGGTGTTGGAGCGGGTGGCGGGGGTGGTGGTGGCACAGGAGGAGGAAGCGTTGCTCCAGCGAATCCGAGTGTTTCAATTTTGGACACACTTTTGCCACCACTTGGCGCGACGCCCGACAGAGGAATAAATGAAAAGGTGGCGGTGAAGATTTGAATTGTTTTGGCGGTGAAATTGATTTGTGATTTTTTTGTTTTGCAGTATGAAGATGAAGAAGCAAGAATAGAGCGCCTTCGACGAGAAGCTCGACTGGCACGCGAGCAAGAAGAAGATGAGAACTCAAACGGGCCGAGCCAAATGGAAATAATGAACAATTTCGAGCATCATAACATGTACTAAATTAATTTTTTGAACTGAAATTTATCGTGAACACTTTTTTTTTTTTCCTGTCTTTTCTGGTGGTCTTAAAAATTCGGATTTATATTGTTTTAATTGTTAACATTTTTTGTGTGTGTTTTTTTAAAGATTTGTACAACAATTAATTTGGTTTTAGTATTCAGAATCTCATATTTTTTATTTTTCGTATAATTTTAATTATTTTTTCCTTTTTTTTTTTTTTTTTAATTTTTCTTTTTTTTTCTCTCTCTCTCTCTCTCTCTCTCTCTCTCTCTTTAGCCACAAGTGTTCTTATTGTAGAAAAATGAAATTGTTTTGTTTTGTGGTAAAAAGCGCCGGTAAAAGCGAAATGTTGTGCACAATTTTTTTTCTGTTTTTTTATTTGCTTAAAAGTGTTGCTGAAATTTTGAAGAATATTTTAACGTTTAAAAAATATGAAAAGTAAAAAATGGACTTGAAGCCGTCTATTACGATGCTCCACGAGAAATTTGACAGGATTTTAACAAAAAATGAAACTGTGTTTTTTATTTTTTTGGTTCAAATAAAACTAAAGAAAATTTTACACTAGAAGAAATCTGAAAATTGAAAAAACAGCTTTGAAAATACTAACTTTGACGTGTCCGATACGATGCTCCTTAATTACGTTTTGACCTGATTTTAACAGAAAATGAAAATTTTTCGATTTTTGCTGAAAATTTCAGTTTTTTATTTTTTTGGTTCAAATGAAAGCTGAAATTCTGGAGAATATTTTAACACTAAAAATAATCTGAAATTTCAAATATGAAAAGTGAAAAAATGGCTTTGAAAATTCTGAAAATGACGTCACTTTTTTTTTTAAATTTGACCTGATCAAAAAGTGACGTCATTTTGGGCGCGGAAAAATTTGAATTTTCAAAGCCATTTTTTCACGTTTCATATTCGAGATTTCAGAATATTTTTAGTGTTAAAATATTCTCCAGAATTTCAGCTTTCATTTGAACCAAAAAAATAAAAAACTGAAATTTTCATCAAAAATCGAAAAATTTTCATTTTCTGTTAAAATCAGGTCAAACCGTAATTGTGGAACATCGTATCGAGCGTGGGAAAAAATGGAAAAAGTTCGATTTTTGCT
Source organism: Caenorhabditis drosophilae (assembly GCA_963572285.1). NCBI lineage: Eukaryota > Metazoa > Nematoda > Chromadorea > Rhabditida > Rhabditidae > Caenorhabditis > Caenorhabditis drosophilae. The sequence goes on along the minus strand of OY751560.1, from coordinate 5,464,939 downwards.
GAAAATTTGACTTTTTCATTTTTTTGGTTCAAATGAAAGCTGAAATTCTGGAGAATATTTTAACACTAAAAATAATCTGAAATTTCAAATATGAAAAGTGAAAAAATGGCTTTGAAAATTCAAATTTTTCCGCGCTCAAAATGACGTCACTTTTTGATCAGGTCAAATTTAAAAAAAAAAAGTGACGTCATTTTCAGAATTTTCAAAGCCATTTTTTCACTTTTCATATTCGAGATTTCAGATTATTTTTAGTGTTAAAATATTCTTCAGAATTTCAGCTTTCATTTGAACTAAAAAAATAAAAAACTGAAATTTTCAGAAAAAATCGCAAAAATTCCCATTTTCTGTTAAAATCAGGTCAAAACGTAAGTGCGGAGCATCGTATTGGATGCGGTTAAATTGAAACTTTCAAAGTCATTCTCAGCAAACTAGCAAATCCGAACGTTTCAATTTTGTGCACACCTTTGCCACCACCACCTTGGCGCGACGACTGACAGAAGTTTGGAGAACTTCAAGGATTCTTTGCCGAAGAAAGGATGAAGAAGCAGAAGCTCGACTGGCACTTGAGTTTTTTTTTTCAGAAGAAACATTTCCAATTTTCTAAATGGGGGCGGCTTCGGCTTTTCATTTGAATTCCTTTTTGTTCGATTTTGACCAAATGCTAATTTTGTTTTCGGTGCATTTTTTTTCAAAAAAAAAAAAAAAAAAAGAACAAATTTATTTATTTTCGGCGTTTTTTAATTATTTTGTAATCTGAAAATTCAGCTTTTCCTTTCTTTCTCAAAAAGTTCAAGCTAAACAAATTGTATACAGTAAGACGTCTTCTCATTCCAATTCGCTACCGTATATTTCATCCTCCCCTGTGATGACGTAACATATTGAAAATGGGCGGAGAGTCGGTTGGAAACCCCATTTTTGTTTTTGAAAGCGCCGCACACTTGTGTTCAAGTTTTCCAAAAAAAAAAAAACATTTCGACAAAAAAGTCTGAAAATCTCACATTTTCAGACATTCACAGAATTGTTTTTCCTTCTTCTTCTTCGTCATTTCATTTCGTTTTTTTTCCGCTTCTCATTCGACAACAAAAAACAAAAAACTCGAAATCAAGAGAAACCCGGGGTTTTTTTCCAACGAAATACTCTTCCCCCCCCCCGTTATCTCCTCCTCCTCCGCGCCTTCTCCAAACCCTCCACCACCCGAAAAGAAAATCTGCTCCAGTGCACACTGCTCAACAACATCATAATCAGACAGACCAAAAATGAAAAAAAGACGAAGAAAATGTCATTCTTCAGAATTAATTCTGAAATCTGATTCTGATGATCACAAACACGGCAAAAATTAGGACGGCGACGGCGGGGAGGGGGGGGGGGGGGGGGGTGGGGGGTGGAGAATAAAATGTGAGGAGGAGGAGACAATTTTTTCAGTCTTTTTCTTCATTCATGCATAGCCAAACAACATTTTCTCGTCTTTTCTTTCCCCTCCCCCCCCTCTTTTCTTTTTTTGGTCAAAATTTCGATTTTTTATTTCTCGTCTCAGCGCTTTTCATCCTCCTCCCCCCTCCCCCCCCCCACCCCCTTCCTTCCTTCCGCCGCTGCCGCCATTTTTTTCGAGATTAAAAATTGCCTCTTTTTCATTAATTTTTGATAACTATTTGGGGATGATGGGTGGGTGACTGACGCCTTCTTCGTCCTTCATCTTCTTCTCCTCGATGTGGTTTTTCCTCCGATTTTACCCAGAAGACAACAAAAAAAATTATTTCTTCTGGAATCTATTTCCGTCACTTTTTTTCCTCTTCCAGAACACAGAAGAAGGAAGAAGGAAGAAAATTATTTTTGCGTCTTCTTTTTTTTTTCTTTTTTTCTGAAATTCGATTTTATCTGCTTCTCTCTCATTTATTTGCACACTCTCAACTCGAATTACTACCAAATGGGGAGGGAAAATAAAAAAATAAAAAATTGAAAATTGGAAAAAAAAAAGCGCAGAGCTCTTCAGATTTTTCTTTTTTCGTCATCGTCTAATTCAACCAACCAAGATTTGTTCTTCTTCTTCTTCTTCTTATGATTTTCTCTCTCTCTCTCTCTCTCTTTCTCTCTCTCTCTCTTTCTCTCTCTCTCTCTCTTTCTCTCTCTCTCTCTTTCTCTCTCTCTCTCTCTCTCTCTCTCTCTCTCTCTCTCTCTCTTTCTTAAGCGAACATTTGAAATTAAAGAGGAAAAAAAGGATTTTAACTACCGTAATCCAAAACGGGGGGGAGGAGAAGACAAACCCAATTCTTCCAGCTTTTCGCCGCCTTTTCTTTCCTTTTTCTCTCTTTCGTCGCGCACGCGTGCTTCTCTTCGATTTTCAGATCATTTCGCTGAAAATAAAGTTTCCACCTTCTTTCGCCCGACGAAAAATCGAATCATTTGCTTGCCTGCTGCCTCCCCCCCCCACACAACAATCATTTGGCCCTCAAAAAAAAAAAAAAAAAAATCTTAAAAAAATGCGGCTTTAAAATAGAAAAAAAAATTTGAGAATTTAATTATTATAATTACATCAGCGCCCTTCTTTTGCAAAAAAAAAAAAAAAAAAAACCCCCACTCCACCCCCCGTTTTCCCTGATTCTGCACTCGTTAAGCGAAATAGATAGGAAGATAAAGAGAGACAGACAGAGAGAGAGAGAGAGAGAGAGAGAAAGAGACAAATTAAGCTTCTTCTCATCATTTTTCTCGCCATTCACTTCTTCTTTTCTTCACACAAAATTGACCAAAAAAAAAACCAGCAATTTTTTCAACAAAAATCGTCTTTTTCAAGTGCGCTCTATTGCTAATTCAGCAGAAAATTCAAAAAAACAGCCGCAACAGCAGCAGCCGCAGCAAACTCGTAAGAGAGAGAGAGAGAGAGAAAAAAATATTTACGTTAACCAAAAGTGGGTAAAAAAAAAAAAAATTTTTTATCAAATTTCTGAAAACTGATCCATTCACCGAACCCCCGGGGGGGGGGGGGGGCTTCTTCAATCCTCCTCTCATTTTTTTTTGTTTTCCCCATTTTCCTTCGTCGCTGACGGAAAAAAAAAAAAAAAAAACACGGATGGAAAAATCCATGGAATTGCTTCGTCAAGTGGCTTCTTCTCCTTCTCCTTCTCCTTCTCCACCTCCCCCACTTTTAGTTTTTCTTTTCTTTTTGTTCAAAGAAAGCATTTTCAGCCGCCGCGCCCAAAAAAAAAGAAAAAAAAGAAAAGGAAACGCAAAAACGCAAAAAACGACGACGATGATGCGACGACAAATTTGGTTGATTCACTTTTTTATTGCCATTTGTGCTCTCTTCTCAACCATGACATTGGCGCAGCAAAAGCGCAGCGCAATGGGAGGGTAAGTCAAAAGAGCACATTTTTTGTGCATCACCACCACCACTTTTTTCTTTTCAAAGCGAGCTCCCCACTACCAAACGTTTTTGGCTTTTTTTGCCGTTTGTTTTTCAATATCAAACCCAGGTGGGGCTCGAAGCTGAGAAAACATAGAAAAAGCTCAAAAAATTCCGCGCCCAACCATCCTTCTTTGCTGCGTCAAAAATCAGGATAAAACTTATCATCGTGGGAATCTGGCGAGCCCTGAGCTTAATGAGCCCTGAGCACACCCGCGCCAGGTCATGGTCCTACTACTGTGTTGTCCCGGCTTCACAACAACAACGAAGAAGGCAAAACCAACAAAATTTCAGCTCCGCCTTCGGCAGTCTGGATCGAATTCCACTCGCCTATCTAGCAAAATTCTATGGTCGCCAAAAAAACACAAAACGTGATCCAAATTATTTTGACAAATACATGGGATATCGTGACGATTATTATTGATTTATTGATTTCTTACCGTCTTCCCCTCCCCCTTCCCCGCCCCTCTTTTTTTTTTGTTGGTTTTTTGTCAATTTCAATCAATTTTAAGAGGAGAATAAAATCAATTCATCGTGTTTTTATTTCTTTCAATTTCTCTTCACTTCACTTCCCGTCTGGAACTGGCACCGGACTCTGAAAGTTCATCACCAATCGGAAAAAATGTCACAAAAAACTCTCTCTCTCTCTCTCTCTACCGGAACTGTGGCAATTTCCAGTGGTAGTACGACTGGAGCCGCTGCCGGCGCTGCCGCCGGCCCGATTACTCCTGTCACTGTCGACGTTGTTGTTGTTGCTGTTGGCGGCGGCGGTGGTGGTTGTGGTGGTGGCTGAATGGGACCAGAATCTCGGTTCTCTTCCGATTTTTGAATCTGAAATCCAACATTTCTCGTTTCAATAAAGTTGAGAGGAACAACAAAATGGTGACCAGTGATTGTCCGAGCTCGGCAGTTTTCGCTTGAGGAGTCAACAAACTTTTATTCTCACCAAGTTCTTCGTTTGATGACTTTTCATTGCTCGTCGTCACCAATGGCTCAAAAAATAAAAAATAAAAACCTTTGGAAGCGTCGCGTTCGCGAGCGCGGTTACGATCTCTCAAAATATTATCTGCGTCTTCAACTTTCTCTCTCGCACCAATCAAAAAAAAAACAAATCGGAAAAAAATTGAAACTTCAAAGCCCGCCAAAACAAAAACCTTTGAAAGCGTTGCGTTCGCGAACGCGGATCACTCAAATTTTTGTCAATGTCTGCGTCTCCAACGTTCTCTCTCTCTCTCTCGCATCAAATGAAATTTGCAAAAACAAAAAATATTTTCTGTTCTTCTCTGCGTCTCACTCTCTCTCTCTCTCTCAAAAATTCTCTGAAACTATCGTGACGGCCAGGCTTTGTCATGCGTCTCTTCACATTTTTTCTCCAACAAAAACCGCCCACGCACAAGTTGAATCTCCTCTCTTTCTCTCTCTCTCTCTCTCTCTCTCGTCACTGAAAAAAAACCTTGGACTGTTTTTGTCGTTGCCGTATTGACGCCAGTTCAGCCGACAGGACAGCATCGCTCGCCTTTTTCTGATGCTTCTCCTCTTTTCGATTGGTTCTCGAGTTGTAGCGCTTCAGACTTCCGATGAACATGATGGCCAACAGTGAACAAATCGAAAGAATCAAAATCGCAATTACGGCCAAAAATTTGCGACGCTCAATTTGTCGTTGACGTTCCTGGAGAGAGGCAAATTCTGTTTTCCTTCCCTTCCGTTCCATCCCCCTCCCCCCCCATCCTCTCCTCCTTACTTTCTCAAATGGATATTCGGTTGGAATTCGACTGAATGGATTCTTGTACTGTTTTTTTGAGATCATTTCGATCAGGTCGTCATAGTTGTCGATAAACGTCATTTCCAGATTATCCTTTTCTGTTGATCCAAACTTTACCTGCAACACTTTTCTGTTGATTTTATAGCAGTTTTACAGTAGTCCTACAGTAGTCATACAGTAGGTATACAGTAATTGCACAATTGTTCTACCGAAGTCCTACCGTAGTCCTACCGTAGTCATGTAGTAGTTTTCCGGTAGTCCTACAGCAGTTGTACAGTAGTTTTATGGTAGTTTTAAAGTAGTTTTACAGTAGTCATACAGTAGGTATACAGTAATTGCACAATAGTTCTACCGAAGTCCTACCGTAGTCCTACCGTAGTCATGTAGTAGTTTTCCGGTAGTCCTACAGCAGTTTTCCGGTAGTCCTACAGCAGTTGTACAGTAGTTTTAAAGTAGTTTTACAGTAGTCCTACAGTAGTTCTACAGTAGTCATACAGTAGGTATACAGTAATTGCACAATAGTTCTACCGAAGTCCTACCGTAGTCCTACCGTAGTCATGTAGTAGTTTTCCGGTAGTCCTACAGCAGTTGTACAGTAGTTTTATGGTAGTTTTAAAGTAGTTTTACAGTAGTCCTACAGTAGTTCTACAGTAGTCATACAGTAGGTATACAGTAATTGCACAATAGTTCTACCGAAGTCCTACCGTAGTCCTACCGTAGTCATGTAGTAGTTTTCCGGTAGTCCTACAGCAGTTTTCCGGTAGTCCTACAGCAGTTTTCCGGTAGTCCTACAGCAGTTGTACAGTAGTTTTAAAGTAGTCCTACAGTAGTTCTACAGTAGTCATACAGTAGGTATACAGTAATTGCACAATAGTTCTACCGAAGTCCTACCGTAGTCCTACCGTAGTCATGTAGTAGTTTTCCGGTAGTCCTACAGCAGTTTTCCGGTAGTTCTACAGCAGTTGTACAGTAGTTTTAAAGTAGTTTTATGGTAGTCCTACAGTAGTTTTACAGTAGTTATACAGTAGTCCTACAGTAGTTATACAGTAGTCCTACAGTAGTCATACAGTAGTCCTACAGTAGTCATACAGTAGTCCTACAGTAGTCATACAGTAGGTACACAGTAATTGCACAATAGTTCTACCAAAGTCATACCGTAGTCCTACCGTAGTCATGTAGTAGTTTTCCGGTAGTCCTACAGCAGTTTTCCGGTAGTTCTACAGCAGTTGTACAGTAGTTTTAAAGTAGTTTTACAGTAGTCCTACAGTAGTTCTACAGTAGTCATACAGTAGGTATACAGTAATTGCACAATAGTTCTACCGAAGTCCTACCGTAGTCCTACCGTAGTCATGTAGTAGTTTTCCGGTAGTCCTACAGCAGTTTTCCGGTAGTCCTACAGCAGTTGTACAGTAGTTTTAAAGTAGTTTTCCGGTAGTTCTACAGCAGTTGTACAGTAGTTTTATGGTAGTTTTAAAGTAGTTTTACAGTAGTCCTACAGTAGTTCTACAGTAGTCATACAGTAGGTATACAGTAATTGCACAATAGTTCTACCGAAGTCCTACCGTAGTCCTACCGTAGTCATGTAGTAGTTTTCCGGTAGTCCTACAGCAGTTGTACAGTAGTTTTATGGTAGTTTTAAAGTAGTTTTACAGTAGTCCTACAGTAGTTCTACAGTAGTCATACAGTAGGTATACAGTAATTGCACAATAGTTCTACCGAAGTCCTACCGTAGTCCTACCGTAGTCATGTAGTAGTTTTCCGGTAGTCCTACAGCAGTTTTCCGGTAGTCCTACAGCAGTTGTACAGTAGTTTTAAAGTAGTTTTACAGTAGTCCTACAGTAGTTCTACAGTAGTCATACAGTAGGTATACAGTAATTGCACAATAGTTCTACCGAAGTCCTACCGTAGTCCTACCGTAGTCATGTAGTAGTTTTCCGGTAGTCCTACAGCAGTTTTCCGGTAGTCCTACAGCAGTTGTACAGTAGTTTTAAAGTAGTTTTACAGTAGTCCTACAGTAGTTCTACAGTAGTCATACAGTAGGTATACAGTAATTGCACAATAGTTCTACCGAAGTCCTACCGTAGTCCTACCGTAGTCATGTAGTAGTTTTCCGGTAGTCCTACAGCAGTTGTACAGTAGTTTTATGGTAGTTTTAAAGTAGTTTTACAGTAGTCCTACAGTAGTTCTACAGTAGTCATACAGTAGGTATACAGTAATTGCACAATAGTTCTACCGAAGTCCTACCGTAGTCCTACCGTAGTCATGTAGTAGTTTTCCGGTAGTCCTACAGCAGTTTTCCGGTAGTCCTACAGCAGTTTTCCGGTAGTCCTACAGCAGTTGTACAGTAGTTTTAAAGTAGTCCTACAGTAGTTCTACAGTAGTCATACAGTAGGTATACAGTAATTGCACAATAGTTCTACCGAAGTCCTACCGTAGTCCTACCGTAGTCATGTAGTAGTTTTCCGGTAGTCCTACAGCAGTTTTCCGGTAGTTCTACAGCAGTTGTACAGTAGTTTTAAAGTAGTTTTATGGTAGTCCTACAGTAGTTTTACAGTAGTTATACAGTAGTCCTACAGTAGTCATACAGTAGGTACACAGTAATTGCACAATAGTTCTACCAAAGTCATACCGTAGTCCTACCGTAGTCATGTAGTAGTTTTCCGGTAGTCCTACAGCAGTTTTCCGGTAGTTCTACAGCAGTTGTACAGTAGTTTTAAAGTAGTTTTATGGTAGTCCTACAGTAGTTTTACAGTAGTTATACAGTAGTTCTACAATAGTCCTAAAGTAGTTCTACAGTAGCCATACAGTAGGTATACAGTATTTTTAAAGTGGTTTTACGGTAGTTCTACAGTAGTTATACAGTAACTCCACAGTAGTTGTATATACTAGTTGTACACAGTAGTTCTATTGTAATTCTACAGTAATCTTGTCAGCGTCTCTCTCTCTCTCTCTATCAAACTTTTGAAAAAAAAAAAAAAACAAAGAAAAGTCACCATCGCTTCTAACTTGGTAGCTGCATTGGAGGTATTCTCAATTACAATCACAAAATTTTGTCTTCCCCACTCCGGATCACAATCCAACAGTTGGCCGTTTATTGATCGGAAAACAATCACTATATCCGATGATGATTTGGCTCGATCGATATTTCCAATCGTTTCGCACAAATCTTGTCCTTTCGAGTCTATCAAATACACTTGAGCCGCATAACTTCCATTATAGGCCAATTTTAGGACTAACTGGAACACATTTTTCAATTTAAAAAATAATCTCAGAGGGGGGTCAATTTTGCAAAAAAAAAATCGATTTAACCGCGACGCACACACGCGTTGCGCGCGCGCGCGGTCACAGAAAAAACAAATTCTTCGCTTCACTAGAGATTTCAAATCTCCTCAATATGAAACTCTTCCAGGGGTTTCTTCTCCGCTTCGTAAAAAAAAAAACTTTTGATGCGCGCACGTGTGTTGGGTTACTGTAGAGGCGCCAATTCAAAAAAAAATTTTTGTTCAGTCACCTGATCAACACTGAAAACATCACTTGGTTGATCCATTATCACAACAATTTTAATCAATGAGACGTAGGCTGAAGAGCTGAAATGTCGTGATGCTTAAAAACTTTTTTCAATTTCTATTTTCTTACAAATTGACAAACAATGACAACAAGAAGAGAATCAGCTTCATTTTTAATCTTATCGGTTTTCGGCTCCGCCCACCAAACAAATTCCCTTCTTTTCGTTTCAACGTTTTCTTGAAAACTTCAATTTTAAGAATGAATCGAATTATTGATTTTTTAGTGACGTCAAGTCGATTTATTATCAAATTTTTCGAATTTCAAATTCAAAAACTTTGGCTTAAAGGCTTTTTCAACTGATAACCCAAACTGTGAAAAACAAAACAACAAAAAAACCGTAAAATCAAAAAAGTTCTACGCGCGGCGAGACCAAATTTTTCCCCAAATATATACATACAATGTATCATGTTCCTTTAAATAGTTCCAAAGTTTTGGCCAATCACTTTTTTCCTTCTCAAGATGTTCCCCGTGCCCTTTTCATTTTTTAAATGGACAACAAGATGCTGAAAGAGAGCCTTTGGTATGTTTTTTCCCTTTTCAAACTTTTTCCTTTTAAAAAAGAAGCCCGGGAAATTTCTCTCTTTCTCTCTCTCTCTCTCACTGCTTATCGTCATTTTGTTTGTCTGTTGAAAGTCGTCTAAGGCACGGTGGATCCTCTAACTTTGACCCTACCACCACCACCACCACCCCCCACTATGAACGATCGGATCTTCGACGCCTTGGAATGATGCCAACACTTATTACGACGTCTTTTTTATAATTTTTAATGTAGTTTTCCCCAAAAAAAAAAAAAACAAAATCGAATTTTCCCAACTTCAAAATATTTAAAGGAACATCTGGATGTCATTTTGGAGAAAAATCTAGCGACGAAAGGAAATAAGTGACGAGAAGTGATGAGAAGCTATATTGATGTGTACAACGAGGCGGCAAACACAATGTCTCGTCGTATTGAGGCGCTGACTTCTTCCATTTTTTCAACCAATGCCGTGTCACCAACAATTCTTGCCGCATTTCGTATATCTTTGCACACTTCGTCGAGTCTTTGAATGCATTTCACTATTAAGCCTTCTTGTGCTTCAGTCATTTCCATTATTCTTGAAAATGGCTGCAAATTTGTTTTCTTCTTTTTTTTTTTCGATGGAAAAAATACGATCGAGAAAAAGTCTCGTCAAAAATCAATTTTACCATTCCATCAGCCCAATAATAAACGACTTCCATCAAATCGAATCTGATCTAGAAATCAACACTTCGGAATTTGTTCCTTCTTTTGTTTTGCTCACCTCACAGCCGAGCTCTGCAATTTGTGCTCCGTGCCTGGCCGCCGTTGTTTCCAATTTGTTCATTGTCTCGAGCACAACTTCGCGAATCTAAAGGAGGACAAAACACCGTTGTGCTTTTGCTACTTCTCGTCAGGCTACAAAAAAAAAAATAAAACCTCATCAAAAACCGATCCTTTTTCGAATTTCAACGTTTTTCCCGAATTATACTGACACGTCAACGGTGACAATAATGCAGCCAGTTCGGCAGGCGGTCTCGTATGGAATCGATTGTTCAAAATTAATTCGGTTATGAGCAATTCCTTAATTTTTTCTTTCCTTTTTCAATTTTGTTTTCTTCTTCTTCTTCTTCTTCTTGATTTTACCTGATGATGAATTTCGCATGCGATTCTTCCACGAAGACTCACCATTCGATCATTTTCTACAAAGCCGAGCTCTTCAAGAACCTGAAAACAAGTTCCAAATGTTATTTTTCATTTTTTTTTTCAATCGATTTTTCGACTTCTAAACGATTTTGATATTCTTCGCTGAGAAGCAGCGAATCACTTGACAATTCATATTGCAATAAACCAGCGGCTCTTTCGATTTTCACCTTTTCGCGAAGTTTTGCAAACTGAAAACAAATCATTTTTTTTTGAGTTGAGTAATGCAACGATGCTCTACTGAACCGACGCATTTAAATAACTCTTTTTTGGTTTCTTTTTTTTTAAATCAAAATTATCAGATACAACTGTTTTTTTTAAGCAATTGTCGCAGCTACGCTCTACTGCACAATTTTTTTCTTTCTTCAAAATCTCATCTTACGTGCTCTTCAAATCTGGTGCAATGTTTGGCGGCGAACAAATTCGCATCTTCCAATTCTGATTCGAACGTTGAGATCAATGAAATATCAAAACTGATATCAATATTTGAGCAAAGATTTTGCATTTCGCTCATTCTGTATGCATCAATCTCATTTCGATTTAGACCAATCGATACTGTCGATATTTGATTCAATAATTTTCGCACACTTTCTGAAACTGGTTGATTTCTGGAAAAGAAAACATTAAACAAATTTTTGGGGGAATTTCATCTTCTTCTTCTCTTTTTTTCTTTTTTTTTTGCTTTTTCATTCTTGCGCTCAGAAACCTGAATCTTGGCATCAGTTTCATGTTGAATTCTTGAACAATTTCAGCGCTGTTGATCGACTTCGCCACTTTCTTCAATATTGTCACGATTGACGCAAGCGGAATTTCACAGATTCGAAAACTCTCGAAATCGTTCGGTGTTGTTCGTCCACCGTATAGACCATTGTTTACTGTTCCAATCAAGGCGTTCTCTTCTTCGATCCATTCTTGTTCCTTGAAAAAAAAAACAAACAAACACACAACGATTTTTAATTGAATTTAAAAAAAAAAACCTTTTTTGGTAACTTTAAATATTCTTCTGCTTCATTGTTCAATCGGCTCATTTCGTTACAATCTTTTACAGGAACGAGAATCTGCAAACAAGAACCAAAGGATTGAACGCAACTTGGGAATGAAGCCTAATACAGTAGTGGCCATAAATATGCACAATATTGGTTTTTTGAGAACAACTTTTATCACAGATAACCACGATTGTTTTGAAAAAGTGAATTCATTATTCATTTTCAGACTAAAATTTTCAGAACGATCGATTACCTGTGCAAAAAAGTTGTTCTCAAAAAAAACCAATATTGTTTATATTTATGGCCAGCACTGTACATATCGATTGGCACCAACCAACCTGTAGCGCTCGAACTGTTCCCGTCAGTTCTTTCAACAATATTGCCACATCATTTCTGAGTTCCAATTTAGCGTTTGAAACAATCAAAAATCTTCCAGCTGCTAATAATCGATTAATCGATATTTCTCCTTTAAAATTTGTCAACATTTTTTTTTGGCTCTCAACATTTCTGTGTCTTCTAGAATCTTCGAGGAGAAACCCTGTTCAAAACGTGCTCTCATACCATTCAACATTGGCCAAATTTCCCATCGCTTCTTCACGAATTGCACTAGAGCATCGTGATATTCACGCAAACTCGTTTTATTTGCTGAAATTCGTTTTCGGTCTGGAACACAAACTGTGCATTCGGTTGATTGCATTTCTTCCAATTGGATTTTTATCTGCAATTTCAATCAGAAATTCGGATGTATGTTAAGTCACAAGACTTCAGGCAATCCTTCTTTCTTTTTTTTTTTTTATTTTGGGCTTAACAAAATAATCGAATTTCTCAATTTTTAATCATTGGAATACAAATCTAAGACAATCTAAACCTAAACTTAATTGAATTTTTATTTTTCGTTTGAATCTCAAACAAAAAATGAAAACACAAGCTGAAACTGAAAATTTAGCTTTTTCTAAAAGTGCTTTTTTGTCTACGTCTATTCACTCTCACTGAAAATTCTATAAAAATAATTCATGCTTACATCTTTTATATTTTTTATATATAATTTATAATATTTTTAACACTTGTTTTCTTACATTTTTCAATTGTTTTTGCCGATCTTCAGACTTTCGGAGAGAATTACTTTCTACATAACTTCTGAAAAAATCTTGCTTGGTTTTTTTTTGTTTCCTTCCCAAAAACGCCAATTCCAATCACCTTTTTAACATATCCTCAATTCTTAATTGTTCAACTCTCAACAAATTCAGCAGCATTGAATAAGTGACACGAAATTTACTTTTCAATTCCAACGCTGAGCCTAACATGATTTGTTTCAAGTCGGCTTGTTGCGGCGGTGTCGCTTCTTTGCAAAGAACAATTACGGTTCCTGTCGAGTCGAGTCCTCGTCGTCCGGCTCTTCCAGCCATCTGATAATCCGACTTGTTTTTCTTGCGTTACAATAAAAAAAAATGAAAAAACGAAAGAAAACAACAACAACCTGCGTATATTCTCCAGGATTTAGATTTCGTCTCGATGCTCCATCGTGTTTTTCAATGCTATCAAAAACGACACATCTTGCTGGCATATTTACGCCCATTGCAAATGTTTCAGTGGCGAAAAGAATCTGAAAACATTCATTTCATTAAATTCAACAAAAAAAATTCGCGCTCAGTGTTTTTTTTTAATTCTCAAAACGATGAGAACGCCTGCTGATCTTGTTGTGTTTTGTTTCCCAAACCACAGAAATATTTTGGCCGCCCGAATTTAAAGCAAAGAATTTCACCAACATCTGAAAACTGCTTCCCACAGTTCTCCAAACTCCGGACTATTGTGTTGAAAACACGCTCTATTGACAATTTTAACCAAAATGTTCAAAATAAAGGCGCCGTAATTTATTTTATTTTTTGTAAAAGAAAATCAATAAAATCAATACCTTGACATATCCTTTCTGAAATAGGAGCTCAACAACTTCTTTTAATATTGGCAAAATTCCACTGTGATGAACTGCAAATCCTCTCAAGCATAACTCTTTCATTGTTAACACCTGTGGCAGCTCTTTGTCGCTTCCTTTTAATCGATCAATGCATTGCGCAAAAAATTTGTGAACATGCGACTTCTCCACTTCCGATGTTAAATCCATTGATTTCAACAATTGCGCGTTTTCGTCGCAACGCTTTCTTGAAAATACGAACGCGACCATTGGCAGTTCGTCAATTTCTTTCATATGATTGATGAGATTCAAATAGATGTTTCGATCATTTTTTCCTGGCCATGCTTTTCCTGTAAACCCGGCTCCTCTTCCTCCTCCTCCTCTTCCGCCGCCGCCTCCTCGACCTCGTTCTGAACCGCTTTCCGGTTTCTTCTCTTTTGTCATCATTTTTGATTCTTTTGCATCGTTGTAGCCTTTCACAAGAAATTCACCATTTCGATCAATAATCTGAAGAAAAATTTACAATCGTTTGGAAAAAAAGAGGGAAAAGCTCAATTGAGTTTCAGTTTTTGTTTGTAAAATTGTGCGCTGGAGCAAGGTTTCTTTATAGATTCGGAAAAGTCTCCCTCTTACTTTGAACAGATTCTTTTTCGTTTTGCCATCCTGCCCTGTGTACAAATAATGTTCAAGCGGAACTGGACGTCGATTTGTTGAAATCACATTGATTTGTCGATTTTTAATCCTTCCAACCCAATCGGCAAACTCAACACAGTTCGGCACCGTCGCTGACAGCATCACAATTTTCACGTGAGCCGGAAGCATTATGAGCACTTCTTCCCATACATGTCCTCGCTCTTCGTTGTTGATATAGTGCACCTCGTCAAATACAACCCATTCAAGATCTCGAATTACTTCTGAGCCATTGTAGAGCATTGATCTTTAAATTTGGTTTCTTTTTTTTTTTTAGCTAAATTTATAATTTTTTAGGACAATTTATTTATTTATTTTTAAATCGTGCCAAGACCCAAAATTTCTTTATTGGTCTGAAATGAAGTTTTTTGTTTCTAAAATTAAAAAAAAACCTCAAAATTTCAGTCGTCATAATAATACAAAAAGCTTCCGGATGTAATTGAATATCTCCAGTTACCAGACCGACAGTTTCAAATATTTGCTTGAAATCGCGAAACTTCTGATTCGACAATGCTTTGATTGGTGACGTGTAGATGGCTCGAGTTTTGTGCAATTTGCACATTGCAATCGCATATTCGGCAACCACTGTCTTGCCGGCTGACGTATGAGCCGCCACAAACAATGATTCGTTACGTTCCATGCATAATATCGATGATTGTTGGAATGGATCAAGGATAAATGGATACTGTAAAACATGTTTTTTTTTTCTTCTTAAATTTTGATGAATTTTCTGAAAGAATTCTTTACTTTTCTTGCCATTGTTGGCATTAATTGTTTATATTCTTCTTCATCTTTTGATGTCATTTCAACTCGTTTCGCAAATGCAAACTTGTCCTTTTTCAGAATTTCCGTTGTCTCCTTCTCCTTCGTCTTTTCATTTTCATTGAAAATTGTTGTGGATTCGGTTTTATCGAGGAATTCATCAACATCATTTCGTAATTCTTCAACTTGCTCGATGTTCTTCTCTTCCGACTTTTGTTCGGTTAACGTTTTTGGAATTGAAATGTCGACCGGTGAGACAAAATCGAGCAAATCGAAAATGTCCATAGTTTCAATGTCGAAACTTTCTGTTGGTTTTTGTGAGTTTGCTGCACAATGTTTCAATATTTTAAACGAAACATCACCAATTATTGGAACATCATGAAGAAGTTCTGGAAAAATGCCAAACATTTAATGAAGCTAATCAATTTGTCACCAGAAAAATCAGTGATTTTGGTTTCTTTTTCATTGTTCATCGCTATTTTTACGTTTTTCGTATTTTCTACCAAATCGTCTAAATTCGTTGCAAATCCTGGCGCAAATGGAATATTGCTCGATGAGCCACGAATAAGATTTGTCGACATGTTTGAATGTTTGAAAGGTTCTCGATTGATCGACATTGAAACGGTTGACGAACGAAACTCATCACAAGAACGATTTTCTTCAATAAAATCTGGAAAAGAAGAAATATTTAAACTATTCAAATATTTTCTCCTTTATCTCACTTATTATATTTCCATCCTGATCGATGTCTGGCTGAATACTCGTTGACGGCTCCAATGGAGTTGCGCAATTTTTCAAACTCAATGCGTTATCGAAAACTATTGATCGAGGATTTTGCCTAAATTTTAACTTTATTGAATTCATGTTTTATCAAGAAAAATTACTTTGCAATTGTCTCGGGAAGTTCAGATAATGGTGGCCAAGAGAGGGCTTCAACAAACTCAACTTTTAATAATTTTTCTGCTTTTTCTTGAACTTTTTTTTTTAATTCGTCCCAGTTTGGGGGTTGATTTGAATTCATTTTTAATCAATCTGAAATTAAATTTTAATTCGGCTATGAAAAATAATTTTAAAATAAGTTCAATTCAAAAAAAAAATGTGTTTCAAAAATATCGTAACTCAAAAAATTGCAACTTCGCTCTATGGCTATCTAACGTGACCTAAGTTTTTTGTCGGTTCCTAGGCCGCCATGCCAAGTTTTTTTATTTTTTTGTTTTTTCTAATCCTAAAACCATCCTTAAAATTGTCTAATTAAATTCAAATAAATTCAGGAATGATTC
Source organism: Caenorhabditis drosophilae (assembly GCA_963572285.1). Classification (NCBI taxonomy): domain Eukaryota; kingdom Metazoa; phylum Nematoda; class Chromadorea; order Rhabditida; family Rhabditidae; genus Caenorhabditis; species Caenorhabditis drosophilae. The sequence goes on along the minus strand of OY751560.1, from coordinate 5,448,887 downwards.
GCCGAGAAAATCGTCTTCGTCGTGAATATATTTATCGCAAATCGCTTGAGGAAAAACAAAAAGCGATTGAAGAAAAGCGCGAAAAAATTCGAGATGCACTGGAAAATAACACGTAAGTGGAAAATGTTTCAAAAGTTCATAAATAAAGAACATTTTATTTTTTTTTTTTTAGAAAAATTGATTATAATTTACGAAAGGATGCAATTGAATTAGCAAAAGGAAGTGATTGGGGTGGTCAAACCGGTAATATCGATGATGAATATCGTTGGGCAGGCACTCAAGATCCAAAAATTGTCATCACAACAAGTGGAGATCCATCAAGTCGTTTAAAAGTTTTTTCAAAGGTTTTTTTTTCAATTAAAACTTGTTTAAACATTATTTAAATTCATTTTTAAGGAAATGAAATTAATTTTTCCCAACAGTCAGCGAATAAATCGTGGTCATTATGATATTAAACAATTAGTTCAAGCTTGTCGTGCCCAAGATGTTAGAAATATTTCTTTTTTTATTCAAAAATTGAGCATTTTCAGACGACGGATTTGATAATTTTCACCGAAACGCGAGGAAATCCAGATGGAATGATTGTTTGTCATTTACCATTTGGTCCAACAGCATTTTTTACAATGACAAATGTTGTCATGAGACATGATATTCCAAATTGTGGAACAATGAGTGAACAATATCCTCATCTTATTTTTAACAAATTGGATAGCAAATTGGGCATTAGGGTGAGATATATAAAATACTTATTTCTATAATAATATAAAATAAATGAACTTCCTGTTTCAGTTCATGACAATACTCAAACACCTTTTCCCAGTTCCAAAACCTGACTCGAAACGAGTTATGACATTTGCAAATACTGACGATTTTATTTCTTATCGTCATCATGTTTATAAAGTATCGTTTTTAATTTTAATTCAAAAAACTTAACAATACTTTCAAGACTGATGAAACAGGCGAAGTTGAATTAACCGAAGTTGGTCCACGATTTGAGTTGAGACGTAAGTTCAAATTATTGTTCAATTAGGATATGTGCCAATTTTAGCATATCAAATCAAGCTTGGAACGTTAGAAAATTTGGCAGCAGCTGAAGATGAATGGATTTTAAGGTCTTATACCAACACATCTAGAAAACGGTCATTTTTAAGTGTAAATCGGGATGATGATGACGAATAATTAAATTTCAAGTTGAAATTGAAAACTGTAAAACTATTTTTGTTGTCTGTTGTTGTTAAATTGGTTTTTTTTGTCAATCTAATGAATTTAAATTTAAAAAAAGAACGGGTGTCAAAAAAACCACTCAATTAGTAGTATTCGTTTTTTTTAATTTGAAAAGAAAAATACTTTTCTTTTAATTTATAAAACTGAATTAAAATACAATCAAACAAATGATAAAAACTACCTAAAAGCAGGTTCGTACTTAAAAAAGAAGTTCATTTAATTAATGAAACGAATTTTCATTTCTTTAAAACTATTAATTACTAGGGAATCATTAAAAAGGTACCAATATGAAGACACTAAACAGGGGTGGGGCATTCAGTTTATATTGGACCTCTAATAACATCAAGTGTTTGATTAAGGGCAAATAGCCATTGATTTAAAATTTCTCCAGAATCTGCTGAGAGGAGAACTCTGAAATTTACTCAATTGAAAATTTTAAAAACTAAGGTATGAAACCTTTTCTTTTCTACAATACTTCCAACTGTGCTTTCATTTGTTGCTGATACCAAAATTTCAATTGAAAATGAATATGGCTTTGGGCAAACATCAAAAGAACATTGTTCAATTGCATTATTTGTACATTTAGTTAAATCTATTTGCATCTTTGGCTCTTTGCCAATTTCCTCTTCATCTGGATACTGCCAAAAGAATACAACTCCTCGACGAAGTACTGCCCACAATCTTTCCCATGATGCCATTCCGCTTATTGTCAAAAACATTGTCTAAAATTTTTAATTTTTCTAAATTTCAAAATGTTGTTATAACCAAAAATCCTCGAAAATCAATTTCAAATGCGTCCGGTAATCTACTACAAACCGTGTTGATCATTACAGTTCCTTCTAATGGATAATTAACGTCGTCTAGATAAAAACAACGTTCCCCGGATGCATCTCGATCTAGAACAATTCTTCCCCGAGATTTAAACGCAGTTTCCATCGAAATTTGTTGACTTTTCTTTTGAGCTAAACTTTTTTTTTTGACTTTTGCATTTAAAAAAAATCTTACGTGGTCCAATCAAATTTTTGCATTTCATTGCGAAACTTGTGCCTAATGATTGTTCATTTAATTTGCTTCGCGGAACTCGCTGTAATTTTACCAACCTATTTATTCAACATTTGTAAACTGTCCACAGACCATCGCGTAAAACTCAACAACTACCGAAAAATCAACCGGAACGTCCGAAAATTGAATCTGCTTTTCAAAACAGATTGTATCGTTCATGTTATACCCCGATGATTTTTCTTTCAGTTGAACACATTCGGTCGCTTCGACTTGATGACCACATTTGAACAATGCTACAAACACATATGAAGCATCTAAAACCAGACAGAAATTTAGAATAACTATTGATGATTCAAAATCCTACTTTCAGTCGGAGTCCATCGGCTAACATAATTTTTATTCAAGTTTAGCAAAATGTTATTGAAAACCACTGATCCACGTAAATCTCTGGCAACTGGGGGCGGAGGTCGTCGAACTGCGGCCAATGAATGCAATTTTCGCAACTCGGCTCGTTGTAATTTCAATGTTTCACGACTCATCAATATCGATCGGTGTATTTGAAACTAAATTTCGGAAATAATCAACTTATTTTAGAGTTTATTTACTTCTTGTGAGTGTCTTCCCATTTTTATAGCATCTAAAAGGGCAGCTTCATTCAGTTCCAGTTGTTTTTGTGTGTTTTCAATCATATAAGACAAACGCTGGAAACATTTTTTTAAAAACCAAAATAAATTTCGTTTTCAAATTTTTTCTTACATTAATCTTCCTTTCAGCATCAATCTTATTATCAACGGCAGAAACACCACTAATTGAAGATATGAACGTCTCATTACCACCGCGATTTCCCATTTGATTTCTTGATCTTAACGAATATGATACTTGCGAATGTGGACTATCCAATGGTGTTGAAGTTGCTAAAGCAGCTGGCGGAATTCGTATTCCAGAACTTATTGAGTTTCTTATCTAAATCAATTTATCAATTTTATTTTGATTTACAATTCTGCAGTTTTTTCCTAGCCTTTTCGCCAGTTGTTGGTGTTCCAGCTATGTCACAAGTTCGATAGGCGTGAAGTGATTGTCCAGCATGTGGAGCTGACATCGACGGTGATCTGAAAAACTTCGGCTCCTCAGCGGACGATAATCGTCTTCTCAATTGCTCGCGTTGCATTTCTCGATATTGGGACAACTAAAATTTCGATTTCAGCACACATCATCAATGTTTTTTTTACCGAATATTCTAAATCATTATCGAACGGATTTCCTTCCTTAATAATATCTGTTCCAGTTACTGTATTTCTTCTTTCTGGTGATTGAATTCTATGATTTTCTCTTGAGACTTTTCCTTCTTAAAAATTGCCGATTTTTAATTATTAGAAATAATTCCAATCACACCTTTAAAATCCCAACCTTTTGTATTCGACTCGTTTTCACCATTAAACAAAATTCTTTCCCATTCTTTATGCTCATCGACATTTCTTTTTTGACTCACTGGTATATTATTATTCAAATATTTCACCGGTGTCAAACTTTCTTTTGGAACTCCAAGGTATCCACCACTTCTTAGCGACAACCTTTTCTTTTCAAATCTTCCCGATTGTGGTTTTCCAAGGGTACTTGAAGAAACTCTGGAATCAATTGTTGATCCATCTGGAACATCTTTTCTTGATGCTGATTCGTCCTAAAAACCAAATGATTCAATTCAATACATATGGTTGAGAAAAAATTACCTCTACAAAATCAAAGTATCGATCAATTTTTCTTCTAATGCTGCTTTCTTCAGCTGTCAGTCGATTATCGACAGATCCAACATCATCGTGGCAAGTTGTAATAGTATTATGAGTAATTCGACTACCTGCGTCCTTAAATTAATTTTCTTTACTATTTGCTTGAATGATTTTTAAAAACAAACTTCAGTTGGCGGTGGGGAATAAGTCATTGATTCAACTGGAGCTAAAAACGCGGTTGACTCTTTACTTCTTGACAAACGTGTTGATACATTTAATTTAGATGGGTGTTTTTCGAAGAGACTAGTTCGTCCAGCTGCTGAACGATCCATTTTTGGCGAAATTGCTAACGGCTAAAGAAAAATTTTTTGTTTTTTTTTTTTGAATAAAGTATAAACTCTCGAATATGGATATCCAAATTTTTCATTCCATTGTTTTTCATTTCTTTGATCTTCTTCCCTCATTCGTTTTATTTCTTCAATTTCCTCTTTTCTTCCCCATTTTCGATTTTGTGTCTCTGATAAATCTTCTGTTGTCTGCCTTCCAAAAGACTCTCGACCATTGGCAAAAAATGATCGCTCAATCTCTACTTCTTCTCCAATCGTACCGCTAGCTGCTCGATTACCATAAAAGTTCGGTTCATCGTAGATATGATTTGTAACTTCTTGAGTTTTCGCTCTTTCGACTCGTTTTTTTAGCATCTCATTTTTCGATATCAACATTCTTTCAACTGGTACTTCCCACTTTTTATGAATAATATTATTCGGAATTTCTACGAGACTTTCAGTTCGTTCAACTCTTTGAATTGGAACTTCAACCCTCATTTTACTATTTGAAGACGAGTTGGCAAGGTTAAAAATTTCCATATTCGATTGGTTTTTTTTTAACATAACTTCAGATTTTGGTTGATAAAGTGTTGAAAACCCTAGATCTTTAGGGATTTCTCTTTCGATTGTTGCTGTTTGCCGACGGAAAATTGGAGTTTGTCGACGAATCGGTTCTCGATTGGGCATAGATCTGTGAAACATAAAAATGCTTAAAACTAAAAATTAAATATTAAAAACCTTCTGAAAATATCGCCTCTGATAGGAGGCAGGTATGGCTGTTGTTTTTCCCGCAGTTCACTGAAAATGTAAAAATTTTAATGGTTTATTGTTTATGTAACTTTATAAACTTCTGTTTCTATGCTATGCATGTATAAATCAAAAATTTATAAACAAACAATTTTGACTCACCTAATTTCCGTTTCTATTCCCAATTTTTGTGACGAAACAGAAACTCTTCTCTGTTTTTCTTGATCGTTGTTTGGCGCGATTTTTGATATTTTTTCAAACATCGATACAAACCCAGAACCACAATCACCTCTTCCTAATTCAAATTGAGATTTTTCAGTATTCGATGGAATATTTGTTGGTAAAACTGGTGAATGATCTGAAACGTTTTTTTCATTCAGTTTAAACATTTAAAAAAAGAAAAAATGTTACTGGAAGTTCGAATAAATGTATTTCTTGTGAATACATTGGATTTTGGTTGCGAACTAGATTGTGAGCGTAGCTTTTTTGTTTCATCGTCTTGAAAACCAATGTTTTGCGTTGATTGTAAAAAGGCGTTAGATGATGTTGATGATCCTCTTCTACTCGTCACGTCAGAAGATGATGATACGTAATGCTGATTTAATGGTTTGACATTGTTGTCTTTTGCAACTTTTGAAAATGATAGTGGCTGCACATTGTTTGGTGACGCAATCGTCTCGAAAACGTTTGCCATTTCACGAATTCTCCCTTTTGGAATGTGTTTTCTTAAAGTGTCTCCATTACTTCTTTTTCCGTCTTCCCATTTTGCATCAGCCATAATATGAGCTGTTGAATACAGAACACTTTTTTCTGAATCGGTTTTTTGGAATGCTTCTGCTCGCCATTCACCATTGTCTAATTCGTCTCCAGATGTTCCCATTCGACGATGTTTTTTTCCCGTAGATGATGATTTTGCTGGCGTTGAAGTTGATAATGGTTGTAGACCTTCAACAAATTGTTGCTCATTTGAATATTCTACATCGACATTTCCATTTTCATCTACATCGAGATATGGCTGGATATTATTATCATCTTCATATATTTTTGAAATGTACCTAAGTCTCTCATTCAGAACCTTAATAAATTTTCTATCGTTTATTTGATTATTTTTTTTGATAATTGTCCATTACATTTGTCTGACTGTTCGAATTTTGCACTATTGTCACTTGATGAGAAGAATTAGAACCAGTTGAACGAACATCTGCGGAAACATCTGGATCAGATGCAACTGCATGTCCCGCCATTCGATTCACCAACATTTTCGATAAAACAGTTGCAGCTGGGTGCTTAAAACTTTTAAGTCAAGCATTATATGTACATATTTCAATTGGCCTCACCCCATTTTTTTCAAATGAATTGTTGGCTTTTGGTTTCGGATCAAAACTCATTGTTTTTGCTGACGTTAAATCGCATCGTCCATTGTCAAGATCAGCGAGCTCACTAAGAACTGAAAATGTTTAAAAAGGCAAATTTTTGTTTCCGTCTTCTTGTGTATTAAAAAAAAACCATCAGCGTTCCATCGTCCTTGTCTCAATCGAATTGTATTTCCAGTTTGAATTGCAACCTCCGACGTAACTTTTATATTTTCCTTCAATTATTAATTCGAATTGTATGACATACTGATTATTCAAACCTGGACATTTGGCCTTATTCTTTTTAGATCAGTCACTCTCTGAACAGTTTGTGGTGTCTTTAAAAGTGGAGACTCGTCTGATACACTAATCATTGGGGGTAACCTTTTAATAACTGGCTTAAAAATTTTTTTTGTTAAACTTTAAATAAATTTTTATTCGTTACCGTCAATGCTGATGTCACAATCAACGCTTTTGGTGGTTCTTCTATTTCTTCAGAGTTATCTCTTAAACTTTTTCTTTTCGCTGCAACCGACGGAGTAAATTGATGTTCACTCGTTTTTCTGAACAACACATATTCACCATCTGTTTCATCACTGTTAAAGTTATCATCGGGATGACTGAAAAGTGTCGGGATATCAGCAAAGTTAACTCTTTCACTAGTATTTGACGCAATTGATTTTGAATGTGACAATGTTCGATTTCTACTAAACTGTTCATCATTTTTCATTGTTTCCATATTTTCAGATGATGCCACTAGTGTTTTCACATTATCGGTAAGCATCATGTTTGATGATGATCTTGAACGAGCTAATGGAACAGGAACAAGACCTTCAGCTTCCGGTAGTTGACTATGTTTTGCTGCTAACAGAAGATGATCATCTGTATTAGATGTAGTTCCCTAGAAAGAAAAAAAGCTGGTAATAAATAAATAATTAGTAAAAAATCACCACAGTAAATCTCGATGATGTTCTAGAAATCGGAACGTTATGAATTGACGATTTTGATAAGCTTCTTTGAGATATAGATCTTCCAAGTTCATCATCAATATATCCATCATTCATATGCTGATCATCACTTCCGAAATTCGAAATTAACTCGGCGTTTTGTCGATTGAAGGGGATTCTTATGTTTCCATTGTCATTTTCCAGTTGCTCAAAATCCTGTGGACGTCCTCCAACTAGAACAAACTCATCACTGTTGGTTCGGATCGAAATCTGAAAAAAAATTAATTCGTTTTTTTTCAACTTATTAATAAAACTTTGCTAATTCCATGATGTAAACTTTCATCTGGATGATATACTCTAACACTTTCGCCATTATTCAAATTACTTTTGGAATATTTGGAATAATTGAATTTATTTTCATAATCACTCTGTCAATTAAAAATTCATTATTTTTTAAGGATTCCGACAAACAAAACCTTTCGAGAACATTCACTGGCTGTTCGGTTCCTAGAATTGCTTCCTAAATTCAGTTTTAATGAATTTTCTGTCTTTGTTAATCCTCCTCTAGAAAGACAACTGCTTGAGCTCGTTTTTTTCGTTAAATTCAAACATTCCAGATCGCCTGACTGTCGTAAAATATGCACTTGGTCATCTTCTTCATTATTTTGGCGATTGCTAGAAACACTTGAAAAAGAACCAGAGAAACCTTTTCTTGGGAATCCAGCAAGGCACTGGAAAATAAAACTTTTACACACACACACACACTTATGTAATAATTATCAAACCCTTTCATCTGTATCCGAATACAAACTTCTATGTGACATTGCTCTACTATCTGACACTTGTTCATGACCACTATTTTCTTCATTATCTCCTCCTCCGAAATTCTGAGAATGTCTCAAGTTATCTCGAGAATTGTGAAACTGTTCGTAAGCTCCACCATCTAATTGCCACTAAAAAATTTTGATTTATTAAAATATTCTGGTATCTTGTTCACCGATAAAATACTACTTCGGCTTCGAGTTCGAGGAATTGGGGCTAACTCTTGATTACTTTCTGACGACAACCTAGTTGCCACATTTTCATTGCTCATAAAAACTGTTTTATAAGCGGCTTTCGAAAAGTCTAACTGAAATTTTTAATTATTTTTTCAAATTCCCTTTTCTGTTTGAAATTTAATTACGGCGTTCTTTTCCTTTTCTTTGTTAATTTCAGAATTGAATAGGACCTGTATTTCGTCCCCTACTTTTTCTACAACATCCGGGTTTTTCTAAAAAATTCTTTAATTTTTTCGCCAGTAGATTTTAAATTGTTTACCTTATTTGATTTTGAAACTGATGGCGATTTTTTGTTGTCACCATTCTTGTTGCCACGGTTTTGCTTAAAATGTCCATAGTAATTTCAAAAACTCTAACAATGAAGTAGCCACAAACCTTTTTCTTACCCATTTCGAGTTATTTATTTATTAGTGAACAGTGAGTTTGGGCTTTTCAATTAAAATTCTGAAATTCGTTTGATTTTGAAGACATTTTGAGAGAAACTAATTAATTTAAGTTAAAGTCAGCATTTTTCTAGCTAATTTTTAGTTTTTTAATTTAAAAATTATTTAATTTGTTTTTAAAGATTAATACAATAACATCCCAAAATGAACGGTAAAAAAGTTCAAATTCAAAATCTTGGTTCTCGACACGAAGAGTCAACAGTAAAAAAACACATTTTTCGCGCCAATTCAAGTATTTTGCTCTTTGCTTTTTTTAAATAGTTTTTTTTTCAGCTTTTTATGGGAATTCTCTCTTTTTATTTCAAGATTATTTATTGCATTTTTTCCAAACAGGACTAGAATCTAACAATTTAATGAACATTGACAAACTTATCATGCAAAATTAAATCACATCTATCATAAGTCCAATAAACTATAGCACAACACATTTCTCAACGGTTAATGATAAATCATTTTACAAGAATTGAGCACATTTTTGGGAGAATATTGAAAAGCACATGGGAATTAAAAACCATAAAATTTAATTGAAAGATAAATAGAGCAAAAAAACAACTACTTCGTAGGTTAAAACCCGTTTTAAGTTCAATGTGACAATAAAAATAAGGAAAACCCGTCTTAAAAAAAACAAAAGAAATACAAATATAATCTTAAATTCGATTACTCCGAGTCGTTCGAGGTGTATCAATCATTGTCGAGCACAATTGTGGATGTCCAAACGTACTTTCCAGAGTTCGATTAACCGACGTTTTTCCGAGACATGGACGAATTGGTGATGGTGCAACTGCGCGATTGATTTGTGATGTTGCCAGACTTGTTGTTGTTCCACTACCTGGTGGTGTTGATGATCCTCCACTTGGACTGTTTCGCATTAAACTGAAAATTTTTTAAACTTCCGCATTAAACATTTTTATCAATTCGTTTAAAAAATAAATACCTTTTTCTCTCCCTTCTTTGCTTTTTCGTATAATTTACAAAAAAGATAAGAACAACAATTGTGATGGCTCCAACAAATGCCAATGATATGGCTGTTATGATTCGAATTTTTCGATGTCGTTCGTCAACTTCTCGTTGTAATCGCATTTCACTTGACAATTCGTTGATGTCGTATGGAACAAATGTTGACAATTCTGGTCTTGCGAACACGGGCAGTTTCGCCAAGATCTCATCAATGGTAATATTTTTCGATGTGGCGCCAGCGAATAGTGATGTCAACGAATTGGTGTGCGATTTGAAGTGTTCGAGCAAATCCTGTGGCAACATTCGCATATCAGGAACTTCACCTTTTGAAACCGCATTGATCACTTCCACTGGAATTTTGCTCAAGTTGTAGCCCGGTGGCAACATCTTTAAAAGATCAAACATCGCTGGTGAGAAAATTGATTGTTGTTTATTAACTGCGTCTGTTGAATTTGTGATGACTGGTCGTGCCGGAATACCACCTAGTGTTGGCAATTGTTGCGTGTAGTATTCCATTACAGTTTTTGTTTGCTCATCGGTCAATCCGGGTAATGGTTTGCCCGACATGACTTGAGTTACCATTTCGGATGGCAATTTTTCTAGTGGTGGCAAAACTTTGTCTTGTTCTTCAATCGGATTTCCAGCTAAATTGGCCGATGCTGCCATGTGCATTTTTTGCATTGTCTGCTTCACTATCGAATCGAGCACAGATTTGTCAAAGCCGGGAATTTGTCCACCGTTCAACACATACTGTATCACAGCGGGATCCATTTTACTTAAATCGACATCACCGAAGCCGGGAACATTCACAACCATATTAGGAATCGAACGAATCAATTGCTGAATGTCACTTGCTACCGGTTGCCCTCCAGTTGCGAATCGAACCAACGGACCAGTGAATTGTTCAATTGCACTGTTCAATGGTTGATTCGGCACAACAGCAGCACCACCAGAACCGCTTCGAGTATCACCAACGTTTTGACCACCCAGCCCCGGAATTGTTCGAAGAGCCGGAATTGACTGAAAATTAAAGAATTAGAAACAAAATAACAAACTTCCGTTTTATTCCTACTTGTGTAATTGATCTAACAAACGGCAATCCAGCTTCAGCTTGATTAAATCCATTCATTGGTCCTAATGATGGCAAAAACGACGAGATCAATGATTGTTGTTTATTTTCTCTTGATAATCCAATTAATCGGGTTCCTTCATTGATTGTCTCGTTCGCCTTTTTCATCATTAAGTCCTTTAATCGAACTCCAGCATATTTTTCCGGACCGGTGCACTTGATTTCGGGTTGAAATGGCAAAAATGTTCGTACTTTGTTCACGACTAGATACGTTAAAAATTCGTTAAAGGATTCATCACAGATCAACGGATTACCTGAAATATTTCATGATACTCAATAAACCCCACAAAATTGAAAAAAAATAAATAAAAATTACCATCCAACAAAATATTGGAAATCTTTTTGGTGAAAACATTTGCCTTAAAACCGGTGATCCGGTTATTCGATAAATCCAACCAAAACAGTTTTCCTAGTCGATCGAACGTTCCTTCTTGTACGTCTCTAATCTGATTATGACCCAAATCGAGTTTTGTTAGGTGATGAAGTTGTGGAAACGACATGGAGTCTAACGATTTCAGTGAATTATTTCGAAAACTCAATACTTGAAGATTACGAATTCCATCAAGCATTCCACGTTCTGAAAATATAGAAATTAAACAATTGAAAAAAGTAAATTGAAAAATCTCACCAATTTTCGAGATCGAATTGTTTCCTAATAGTAAATTAATCAAATTGTCTAATGAATCAAACGAATTTCGAGCAATTTGAACAATATTATTGTTTTGCATACTGATCAATTGAAGTTTGGGATTATTGGAAAACGAGAGTGTTTCAATTTTTGATATTAAATTTCCATCGACTTTGACTCGTTTCAAATTTGGTAAATCTTTCAGAGATGGAAGCTGAAACGTTGATTTTTTTTCTTTTATTGATTTTTTGCACGAATTCAAATTTTTACCGATGATAAAACATTGTTACTGATATCCAACACTTCCAGCTTTTTGAAAGCTTGTAATCGATTGCCATCCAAACTTGAAATAATGTTATTTTGTAAATAGAGCAACTGCAATTGGGGAACATTCATGAAAGCCATCGGGTGAACTCGTCGCAAAATATTGTTATGTAATCTCAATTCTCGAAGTGATGGCAAATTCATCAGTTCGAAATTGTTGATTTCACTGATATTATTTGATGAAAGATCGAGTCTTTCTAAATTGGCTGCATTTCTTATGATTTGCGCTGGGATTGCATTTAAACAATTTCCACTGATATCCAAAACACTTAACGTAGATTTTAAAGCGTCTAGCGCTTTTCTAAAATTCGAAACGAATTGAAACTTTGGCTATAAAATCAAACTCGACTTACGGTGGAAAATCACAAATTTTATTGCTTCCAAGAGACAAACGATGAATTGATGACAATGATGAAAGGGCTTTTTCCGGAATAGTTGTAATCTGAACATTTCTTGACTAAAAATTAAATTTCTAATTTTTATCTTTTACTTCATTGTTCATCAAATTCAGCTCAATTAATGATGGCAATGAGCCAAACACTGGAACTGTTTTCAATTTGTTTCCGCGAAGATTGATGATTTCAATTGTTTTTTCAAAGCGTTTCCAAGCCTTTAATAAATTTATTTTGAATATTTTTCTTTCTTTTGATTTTGGTGGAAAAAAACGTTCAACACTTTCCCCCTTTCTATTTTCCTCTTCAGTAGATAAATACGCTTTGGTCATTCTTCAGTCATCTGTCATCAGCGGCAACATACCAATTGAAATTCGTAAGCGGCGCGAGCGACGACTTCTCTTTTTCTCTCTTTTCAATCGTTCACTTTCAGTATCCTGACCCACTTTCAATCTTCTCTCTTTTTTTCCCCTCTCCTCTTTACAGGCTAATCCTGTTTCATTGAGAAAAGAACAAGTTCGATGATTTGAAATTAAAAAAATAAAAGTTGAGGAAAAAAATCGAATTGATAAGAATTAGCTCATGAACATTTTTACTCATCATTACGCCTCTTTTTTTTTAAAGAGGAAACTTTAAAAATTTAAATTCCACTTGAATCAATGTCAAGTATTTATTCTTTGA
>OY751560.1:5413453-5430953 GCA_963572285.1 Caenorhabditis drosophilae | reverse complement strand
AAAAATATTCTAAAAATGCTTCTTCTTCTTCTTCTTCTTCGTGTGAAAACGTTGCCAAACAGAGTGAAGAGGAGGAGCTCGCCAACGATGCTCCGACGACTACGCTTTTTAATTATTTAGAATCATCATGAAATTCTTCCCCGAACAATATTTTTTCCGTGTGGTTCTTCCTCGAACGCAGATTTTTCTAGACGCAATTTTTTTCGATCAAAGATCTCAACTTCCAAATTTCCCACCCCCCCCCCCTTCCTCCGTCGACTTGTTGCAAACTATCTCAAGTTTCATTGAGAAGAAATGATGAAGGAAGAATTCTTCGCGCCCTCCCCCCCCCCCCCCCCCCCCCCGTCTCAAAAATTCTGATAATTTGTTAAACAAGAAGAAGAAGAAGAAGAAGAAGGAGGGGTGGGAAGAGGTGGGCGTGGCTTGTCTCACTCAATGGTCATCAACTCTTCTTCTCTTCTTCTGGGGCCGGCGTTTGCCTTTTCTTGGCTGATGTCAAGAATTGTTTAAAAATAATCATTTTTTTCTGTTTTTCTATTTTTTTTTCTCGTGGGGCCGCCGCCCGCCCGTCAGGGCCACACGATTGCGGTAGGGGGGGGACGAAAGTTCACTTCTCCCCCCTTCTGTTTATTTTCAACTTTTTTTGAAGGGACACACAGAGAGAGAGAGAGAGAGAGAGAGAGAGAGAGAGAGAGCAAAACAAGCGCGAGTTTCCCCCCCATTTTTTTTGACAAGACAAGCTTCCAGCCAACCCCCGCCGCGTGCCGCCCCCGCTGTTTCTTCTTCACCAACCTAATAAGCTGAAATTTTTTTTGTTCCAACCATTATTTTTTCTTAAATTTCTTTTTTTGTGTTCGTTTAAATTCGTCTTTTGAAAATACCGGAAGCTTTCTCCTTCTTCACCCCCCCCCCCCTCCTTCCCCGTGTTCACCTTCGCCCCCCCCCCCCCCGTTTTTTTGCTTGTGTGCTGCTGCTGCTGCTGCTGCTTGGGCGCCAGCAAGTCAGCCCACATTTTTGACACACATTTTTCGCATTTTATTTCCAACTCAGTCACAAAACCCCGTTTATTCTCGAACATTTTCCGCTGTCTCTCTGCTCTCTCTCTCTCTCTCTCTCTCTCTCTCTCTCTCTCTCTCTCTGCTCTCTGCTCTCTCTGCTCTCTCTCTCAAGATGAAAAATTAATTGTTTCGAGTTTTGATTTTCGCCTAATTCGAACATCATTCCACGACGACGACGACGACCTCCACCCCCCTCCCCCCCCCTCCTTCCACCCCCACTCGTGATCTTCTCTCTCTCTCTCTCTCTCTCTCTTTGCCCTCTGTTCACTCGAACATATCACCAAAAACCATTTGACCAAGAAAAATGCTGATATCACCAACTTTTTTCTCTTCTTTTCTCAGATTTTTGTCATGTCGACGGGTAAAAAGAGCGGGGGGACGGGACGGGGGGGGGGGGTGGAGAGAAAAATTGAGAAATTGTTTCCTTATCATATCAGTTGTCTGAACATTTATCTTTCTTCTTCTTCTTCTTCTTCTTCTTCTTCTTCTTCTTCTGCTGCTGCAACTTCATTTTTACCACTTCCAACCAACTTTCTCTCGCCTTCCCCCCCCCCGTTTTCCTCTTTGTTCTTCAAATCGAATTCCATTTAACCTTGATTTTCAGCCGCCGAAAAACAAAAAAGCAGCAGGGAACGGCAGAAATCAACAACAACAAAAAATGAGGAGACCAACGATTCTTGTGCTAATCGCGATGTTTCTGAACGCCGCCTCAACATCATCGGAAAAGCCAACGAAACTCAGCAAGAAGGAAGGATTGTTGGGACACGGAGCAGTGTTTGCGGTAAATCAGTCCCCACCCACTCCCCCACCACCACCACCAAATCAACTCTGCTTCAGGCGTTGGATTGGACCGATCACGAGATCTCGTTGGTTTCGCATCTTCACGCCACCGCCAGCTATCCCGAACTGATGCAGATGATAAGGAAGAAGCTGATCGTTGCCGACATTTCGTTGAACGATCGCCGCAAAATCGAGCGAATGCTCAAATCGTTGCGACCGCCGCCCGTCTTCGACAAATTTCTCAGCGATCATCAGATTCAAGAGGTTTTCATACTCTTTCATCCCACACCATCACAATTTTCTTTTTTTTCTCTCTCTCTCTCTCAAGGTGCATCGAGCTCACAGTGAGAATGATGTCAAAACGGTTCTATCGATTATTTGGGATCGTCTTCGTCAGCTTCCCGAACATTCCTACAATCAAGCCGTCTCCTACATTCAACGCAACACTCCATCGATATAAATGGCAACGAGCTGGAGCTCTCTGCAGCTGGAGCAGTTTTGAGAATCTTGTAAAGCCGAGCCAAAAATCAATGCTCATTTTCTCAAAGCCCCGCCCACCCCTCTATCATTATTTCCATTGTACATTTTGACCATCATTATTTATCCAATTCTGACTGATTATGCGGGTTCGACTTTCTAGCTTATTTCCATTTCTGTATGCCTACTGTATTCGTGACAAGACCCTCCACCCCCTCACATCTCATTCCTACCGTACCACCACCCACCGTAGACCATTGAAAATCTGTAATATAAAATTAATTATACATTGATCGCCCCCCCTCCCCTCTCTCCAATTCATTTTGTGTCTATTTTGCTCCTCTTCCATTCTGATCTTTTCCTTTCATTCTGATCTCTCTCCGTCTCTTTTCTCTATTTTCTTCTTTTTTTTTTTGTGTGTGTGATTACTGTACATTTCGAATTGCATGAAACTATTGGATTGTTGTTGATATATTTTTCATTCCATTCTTCTCCTCCTTCATCATCAACATCAACATCATCAGCAACCAAAAGAACAACAAGTAAACAATCAATCACAATTTCTATGTATTAGGAGGCAGGCCTGGGCCGGGCCAGGGCCCGGGCGGGATAAAGATTCAAACTACACACACACAGACAGACATATACATAAAAATAATTGCAAAACTACAGTACCAGTCATCATCAAATGAAACAAAAATGCAAATCCAAAAGAAAAGCGGGGGCCGGGGTGCCGGGGGGCCGACGGGCCGGAAGGGGGCCGGAAGAAACTTAATAATTGCTCGTCTCAAATTGTCCATCGACCATTTTGAGCGTTCGCGTCCTTCTCACTGCAAAAATGTTCAAAAATAATTTTTGTATTAAAAAAAAAAAACCGCATCGCCGCTGGCGAATCCATCATCGTTTTGTGCGACTTACGCGATTTTCGATTGAATTGTCGCGCTCGACGACGTTGATCGCGCGATTCGGTTTGAAGTGTCGCCGCCTTCACCAGTCCGTTTAGAATTTCGTCTTCCGGCGAGTTGTTGTCAACCAAGTCTGCAAATTTTTTGGCTCCTTTTTCCTTCTTGTTCCGAGAGAGACACACACAGAGAGAGAGAGAGAGAGAGAGAGAGAGAGAGAGAGAGAGCCCCCCCGTTTTTTTCCAAAATGTCGAAAGTCGCGAAACGAACACAGCGCTGAATAGAGAAACGAGAGAGGAAAGAGAAAGAGAGAGAGAGAGAGAGAGAGAGAGAGAGAGAGAGAGAGAGAAAAAAAGAAGAGTGAAGCGTTTTTTTGTGACGTCATTCGACATTTTCCCTCCCTCCAAAGCTCAACACTGACGCGGCGCTTTAAACGAAAGATTTGTCAAACCTTTGACACTTCCAAAATTTTTCGCCAAACCATTTCCACCTCGTCGTCTTAAACTCGCTCCATCGTCTGAAACCATTGACGACAACATTTGCGACATTTCATCGTGTCGCAATTGTGAATTGACTGACGTCGCCGCCGCCGCCGCCGCCGCCGCCGCCGCTGTCGCTGACGCTGACGACGCCGCTTGATTCCTTCGTCTCAATGGCAACGAGGCGGTTGTTAGTTCAGCAGCGCCAGGCATCATCGTCGTCGTCGTCGTCGTCGCGTTGACGCCGCCATCTTCGAGCGCCCAAATTTTGCCTCGCGTCTTGTTGCGTTCGCGCTTCTCCGCCATTCGTTTGCGTTGCTGCAGAATTTTGTCGCGTGTCGTTCGATACTCCAACGCGAATTCGGTGACCATTTTGAAGACGTCGTTGGGCGTCTGACTCGGTATCTCGTCGACCGAATAGCCGAAATAAAGGAGGAAGGCGTGCCAACGATTCTTGGCGACCGTGTAGATGGCTTTCAGCTGATGAATGCGTTGCGCCACATCGTTCAGATAATCGTTGATCTTCTGCTTCATTGTTGAGCTGTCGTTTTTGCTGATCACCGCCAAGCATTCCCACGAATTTTTGCATTCCTTCTCGAGCCTCATCAAATTGTCCAGCAGCTCCTTGTAATCGACCTTCAGAATTTCAGATTTTCACCGCCGTTTTCAGCGTTCCGAAAGTTACCCGCGCTGTTCGAGCGACAGCTCCAAATTCACTGTACAAATCGGTTCCTTCCGGATAATGCTCGACCATGTAGTCAGCCAAATGATAGGTCAACGTGTGCTTGTAGACTGGATCTTTGACCTCTGACGCTTTTGTCAAATAATCCAGATAAAATCCTTTGATCTGAACCCGGAATTCGATGAGATTCTGAATCGAGCGCGCGCGCGCGCGTCAAACCTCGGTTCCCGACAACGAGTTGCCAATCGCCAGCAGCATTCCCATCGCCACCTTGAACGTTCTCGAGTCTTCCATTTCTTTCATTGCCAATTGAAGATCCATCAATGGTTCGGCAATATCCTGAAAAATCAACAAGTTCAGACTCTCAGAATTTCACCGATCTTCGCTCCGACCTTTTCCGAATTCTTGTAATCCAGTGTGAACAGCCAGAGTTTGAGACGTTCGAGAAGCGACGGAATTTGCGAGAGTTTGAGTAGAAGCTGCTCGGCGTTGCCAAGCACCAGATCCGGATTTTCAGCCGCCTTCTGTTCGATCTCCTCAATTTCTTTGGCCGATGGCAGCATGGTTTTTAGGATCTTCTCGATGCCGTCCTTATTCAAAACCATCGAATCGAATTTCTGGAACATTTTTCGGGCTGCAATTTTTTTTTCTTCTTTTTCCGGTTACCATGATTGCCGCTGGAATCACATTGATCGGTGGCAGCTTTGTTAATCCGATGTTGATTGCTTGCGATCTTTTGAGTGGAAGAACCGATAAAGTTTGACTTTTGGCTTCGGTGACTTTCTGAAATTTCAGACAAAAATGCTGCTTTTTTGGCTGAAAATCGCGCCGCGAAAAAAAAAAAACCTTCGCAATGGTTTCCTTCTCTTTTCTCGTCTCGAACAATTGCACAATTTTCTTGGCGTCGAATCGCGGCACCGCACCGTCGACAGTGCTCCAGAAGTTGCCCTTCTGTTTCAGCGACGGAATCGACGGTTGATCGACGGTCGCCGGTTTCCAATGCAGTTTGAGCACACCTTTCGGCGCCGGGCTAACGGCTCGTCCGTCGTTTCCGACGGCGCCACCACCGTTCAGCAGCAGACCGTTGGGTGGCGGTGGCGGTGGAATGTTGCCGCCCAGACCGGATGGTGGCGGTGGTGCGATTGGGATTCCGTTGGATTGTACTGGAAGAGGTTAAAGTTTGTTTTGCTTTCAGCCATGAGGGGGGAGAAAACAACTCACATCTGGGCGGTAGTGGAATCGACGATGGTGGTGGTGGCGGTGGTGGAACACCACCCCGAAACGCCGGTCCACTGCTCACACTTTCCTCGGCCATTTTCGCCATTCGTGCCAATTGCAATGGATCCTGCTCGAATTCGGAGGCGTGAAATTCGGAAAAATCCAGATCGTTGATGATCAATGGTCTCGACTTGAGATTCTCAGCCGCCTTCTTCCATTGAACTTCGGCTTCAGACTCTTTCTTCTCGAAAAGTCCACGATTCGCTTCAGCTGTTCGCGCTGCTCGTCTCTGAAGCATCTCGGCGAAACCGCCGCCGCCGCCGACGTTGCCTCTTTTCTCATCCGACAGATCCGATTCATTGATGAGCTGAAAATCGTTGGAGCATTTTTTTTTTGCCGTCTCACATTTCCTACAAACCTTCGAGTTTGGCGTCGGCGCCACCTCTTTTTCAGACGCATCGACTGAAACGTCGGGAAATTCCATTGATTTCGATTCGGTTGGCGAGAAAATTGTGGGAAACGACGGTGGCGGCGCTTTCACCGGACGATCGACTTCCGACACTTCTTGATTGTCGTTCAATGACGGCAGCTCGTTCTCCTGATTGTTTTGATCGACAATTCGAATCGGTTCCGGCACTTTTCGTTTCTCCACTGTCGAGATGCCGTTCGACGAAGGAATCGATGTGGTTGGCTCGAAGTTGTGAGCCGTCGACGGATGCCACGATGTTGACGATTCTTCAGCTGCTCGTTGAGACGTTGGCGGCGTTGTTGACGCTCTGAAATACAAGGATCAGATCTTTTCGATGAGCGGCGGCGGACAAAATCCTACGCTGAAACATGATTAAACACGTGTCGATTCGTTGTTGTGAACTGCTCGTGCTCAATTTGTCGGCGTCGAGCATCATCGTGTCGTCGTCTCATCGCCGTCTTACGATTGTCGACGGTTGCAGTTTGTGATGGCGTCGCGGCGGCCGATGTGGTTGGTGTCGCTTCTTCGCATGCGCCACTTCGAGTTGATCTGAATTCAGATTTGAGCCGGTGGTTTGTTTTCAGACATTTTCAGACATTTTCAGATCAAAATTCTTGCACACCATTCAAATTAATTCAAAAAATCGACTTGCAGAAGAAGAAAAAAAAACGCGGGGGAGGGGAACTCACCTCTCCTTCTTTTCCTCCTCCTCCTCCTTCTCTTGTCTCTCCTTTCTCTCTTTTTCTCTCCTCCTCTTCTCGTCTGCCACACGTCTCATTCTCTCAATCTCGTCGGCCATTTCAATTTCTCGTCGTCGCGCCTGTTCGGCCTTCAGCCGTTCGTCTTCTCGTCGCTGCTGAAGGGCTCGATTGAGTTTGTCGAGTGCCGTCTCAATGTCTTCCGGCATTTCGTGCGTCACCGATTTTGCGCCACCGACGACGTTGTCGCGTTTCGTCGTCGTTTTTCGCTGATGATGATGATGATGATGACGATCATCGTCTGGACTTCGAGTTCGATCGTCTTCGGATCCCATTGTGATGGCAGAGTCGTGCGATCCTTGACTTGATCGTCGTGATGTGTTGTCTTTCATTGATTCTTGCGTTCTAAAATGTTCAAACAAACATCACACAGCCTTTTCATGCATGTAAAATTTCAGAAGAAGAAGAAAAAAATCAATAAATCAATAAATCGATAAATCAATAAATCAATAAAGCACTCGAAAACTAAAATCTTTGAAAAAAAAACCTCATTTTCACAATTTCTTCATCATTGTCTCCTCGTTCATCTTCTTCCTTCAGTTCCCGTTCATACAATCGACACTGCTCCTCCAATTCTTTATTATTCGATCTGAAAACACACACACAATTTAAAGGAGCACGCGACTGGTTTATTTCATTGGTCTCGTCGCGCACACAAATCGACAGAGAGAGAGAGAGAGAGAGCAAAACTTCCAAATTTTCGGAGCAGTGGCGAGGTCAGGTCAGTTCAGGTCGCCGCCTTACTTACTTGCTCATCTGCTTGATTGCCTCCTCCATTCCGAGAGTGTCGAGCGTGTCGACGGCGTCGTAGTACGTGTCGCGATCCGGTATTCCGTGCAGCGCCTTGTTCACCACTGTCATGCCGTAGACGAGCGTTTCGAGATCCGGCGAGTCTTTTTCGGTCAGCACCTTCATCAGGCCCGACCAGTCGGGTTGCGATTTCGATTTGTCGACGCGCTGAATTGCCGACAGGACGAGCAGCGAATTGTTGTCGTTGTATTCGATGAACACCAGAAGAAGTTTCAGAGCGGTTTTCACGACCAATCGAAACTGGAAAAAAAAGAAAGAAAAAATCGATTTTTTTTTCGAATTTCCGATCATTCCGATCATCCGATCCGATCATGCGTGATCACATCAAATCAATTTTTAGTTAGAACAAACAATGGGAAGTGATGACGTCAACACATTTAAAACTTGCATGTGCCTTTAAGGATTCTAACATTCACGTAGTGTTTTCTGACTAAAACGCGTTGCAATCTCGCCCCAGCGCACAAAAACTTCCTGCGCCTTTAATGTTTAAATCAAAAAAAAAAACACGTTGCTGCTGTGTGCGTTGGAGCATAAAATCTCTGTTGACATTTTCCCCCAACACCGACACAGTGTGAAATTGAATTCGGGGAGAGAAGAAAACTCATGCAAACATTCATCAAAATAACAAAATCGTTGCGAGACCCACACTGGCTGTGTTCTAGGCGTGTGTGCCTTTAAATTTTCACACAACTTTTTTTTTTCCTACTTTTTGTTTGTCTGTTTGTTTCGCGGTTAATCAATTTCTTTGAGAGGAGGTGTTAGCGGACACCCACACACACCCACAAATTTCGGATGAGCACCAAACATTTGTGCTCTTCAGAAATCCATTCCAACACAAATTTACCCATTCAAGACGAAACGGTGACATTTCTTTACGTTCTTCTTCATCGTACAACTGGACAAAACATTTGTTGTTTCAAAAGACACAGAGAGAGAGAGAGAGAGAGAAAGAGAGAGAGAGAGACAGAGACAGAGAGAGAGAGAGAGAGAGACGAAGACAAAAAGCAACATGGACGGGGAGGTTTTCGGTTTACACGTTGTGGGTGCGCACTTTCTCTCTCTCTCTCTCTCTCTCTCTCTCTCTCTCTCTCTCTCTGTGTCTCTCGAAGAGAGTAATCTCGCTCCAGCGCACACCAACTTTTTCCTGGCTCGGTGATCGAGAAAAAATTGGACGACAAAATCGTCCAAATTCCGGCCGGGGTAACCGTTGATAACAACAAAGAGCAGCGCTCATGCTGCTGCTGCTGCTGCTGCTTGCCTGCTATGAGAGAGAGAGAGAAAGCAGAGAGAGAGAGAGAGAGAGAGACAGAGAGAGAGAGAGAGAGAGAGAGAGACAGAGAGAGAGAAAGAGAGAGAGAGAGAGACACCGTGATTGAAACTAAAAAAAAAAAACCAAAGAAAACAGAAAAAAATGGGCTCACCGGTGAATCTAAAAGCTCGTAAAGCCATTGAATCGTTGGATTATGCGAAATGATTCCATTCATTCCATCAACATACAGCATCAATTGACCGAGAGCTACAAAATTAGCAAAAAATCAATCAATATAACAGAGAGAGAGAGAGCGAGAGAGAGAGAGAGAGAGAGACAAAAGACAACAATGACGCGACGCGGTCGCGTCGCGTCACGTCACGTTTTTCTCAAAATTTTTCCAACAATGCTGACCTCGTAAAATGTAGTTCTGATGATTCTGATCAGCTGTTCGTCCGAGTCGAATCATACAATCGAGTCCTTGATTCTGAACGAATTCGTGCACCAAATCCTGATCATCCTGAAATGAACGAAAACAAAAAACAATGAGAAACATTCGCCCCGCCCCCCTTTTCCCCCGCCCCCGATGCTTTTACTGTCACCTGAAATATTTGCTTCAATGAGAACAATGCTCGACGCTGATCTCGTCCCGAACAATTCAATAATTTGTCTGGAAAATGTTTTTTCTTTGTTTCTTTTCCCCCGCCTTCCCCCTTCCCCCCTCACAAATCGCCTACCAATAATTGTTTTCACTCTTAATGACGTCTGAGTTCTCAACACCAAACTGCAACGTCGTCTGAAAAATTTTTTTGATTATTTTTACAGAGAAAACCCTTTTCGTTTTTTTTTTCTTTTTTGCGAGGGTTAGGCTGGACACTGAGAGAGAGAGAGAGAGACGCAAACAACATTAAAGCGTTGCGTGTGCGCGTCGCGGTTTTGGTATACAACGCTACGGAATTACGTAGGTTTCCCCTCCTTTCATCTTTCGCTCAACTCACTTATTCCTTGAGTTCAGATATTCATCACCCCAGTCAAAATCTTCGTCATCCTCCACTTGTTCACTCTGCGTCTCTTTTCTCTCGTCATCTCTTGATGACGTCGTCGGTTTCGACGAATACACGTTGGTGCCGACTACTGTAGCTACAGTAATATCTGACATGTTGGATTTTCGAATATTCTCCATCGATCGATAGCCGCTGTCTTCGCGATGATGTTGTGTCAACGGCGAGCACACCGCTTCTGACGACTGATGATTATAAACACCGCCGTAGCGCGAGCGCGTCTTGCGTAGTGTCGTTGGCGGCGGATCGTTCATCGATTCATCGACACTGTCTCGAATCATCATTGATTTTGGCGCGTCGACTCGTCGATGCGGTGAAATTTCGCAACGTTTTGCGGTTGACATCGAACATGATTCGGGCCGACGCGTCGTTTCAACATCTTCATCAATGTACGGAATTTCCGATGATGGACTTGAATCGATAATGATCGGCGCTGCCGAGTGCAAAACTGTCGGCCGATGCAAATCGCGCGGTAGCGACGAGTAATTGGACGGCTGACGAAACGACGGCGATCTTGATGGCGGCGTTGCTGATGGTTGATGCACAAATTTGCGAAGCGGCTTCACAATAAGCGGAAGTTCGGTGGCTTGATAGCGATGATAGCGAGCCAGCGATTCGTCCGAGACGCGTAACGGTATCGGCGGCGAATCATCGTCGACATTGATCTCGTACGTCTTCAGCATCGGCTTCGATGTAGAACTCGTCAGATTGGCCGTGGAAGAAAGGCGCATCTTTGAAGAAAAAAAAATAAAACGTTGAAAACGAGAATACAAATTGAAACGAGAGACGAAGACAATTCCAAAGCGATGCGTACGCGTCGCGTTTTTTTTTTCAAAAAAAAAAAAGTCAAAAAATAATGAAGGAAAGCAAACGCGCTCTAATGATAATTTTTAAGATATTTAAAATATTTCGGCGCGAAACTAAAAAAAAATTCAGTTTTTCTTCAAATCGTAACGGTTCTCCTCACCAAAAATTCGGGTATAAAATCAGAATCAATAAAATCAAACTTGAGATGAACACACAACATTTCATTACCCCCCCCCCCCTTTTTCCCCTCCCCGCCTCTGGCACAGCACCCTCAATCAAATGCTCTCCTCCCTTTGCCCTTTCAGAAAAGCATTGTACAAATTAGGGAGGTGACAGAGTGAGAGAGAGAGAGAGAGTGAGAAAATAGACAGAGAGAGAGAGAGAGAGAGAGAGAGAGAAGACGAGTAATTGGACAAAGATGCTCAAGGTTACCTGAGACATGAAAACAATTGTGGGGTTCAAAGAAAGAAGGAGGGGGGAGGAAGACATGTACAAATACAAAATAAATAGAAAAATGCAAATAATAAAAGGTGACAAGAAATTTGTTTCCCCATTTCCTTAATTATACGAAAATCTCAAACAAGAAACACACGTCAGTGATGAGACCATTAATTTTAAATGTGAGAATGCTCCTTTAAATTGGGGAGGACGAAAAAAGCGCTGTGAACCACAATTCTCAACCTAATTTCCCGCCACCCCCAATCCAGAAACTTAAAGCTCTTTGTGAGTAAATCTTTTTTTAGAGATTAAAAGTGATGAGACCATTTACCTTAAAAAGGCGAATGCTCCTTTAAATTGGGGGAGGACGAAAAAAGCGCTGTGAACCACAATTCTCAACCTAATTTCCCGCCACCCCCAATCCAGAAACTTAGAGCTCTTTGTGAGTAAATCTTTTTTTAGAGATTAAAAGTGATGAGACCATTTACCTTAAAAAGGCGAATGCTCCTTTAAATTGGGGGAGGACGAAAAAAGCGCTGTGAACCACAATTCTCAACCTAATTTCCCGCCACCCCCAATCCAGAAACTTAAAGCTCTTTGTGAGTAAATCTTTTTTTAGAGATTAAAAGTGATGAGACCATTTACCTTAAAAAGGCGAATGCTCCTTTAAATTGGGGGAGGACGAAAAAAGCGCTGTGAACCACAATTCTCAACCTAATTTCCCGCCACCCCCAATCCAGAAACTTAAAGCTCTTTGTGAGTAAATCTTTTTTTAGAGATTAAAAGTGATGAGACCATTTACCTTAAAAAGGCGAATGCTCCTTTAAATTGGGGGAGGACGAAAAAAGCGCTGTGAACCACAATTCTCAACCTAATTTCCCGCCACCCCCAATCCAGAAACTTAGAGCTCTTTGTGAGTAAATCTTTTTTTAGAGATTAAAAGTGATGAGACCATTTACCTTAAAAAGGCGAATGCTCCTTTAAATTGGGAGGACGAAAAAAGCGCTGTGAACCACAATTCTCAACCTAATTTCCCGCCACCCCCAATCCAGAAACTTAGAGCTCTTTGTGAGTAAATCTTTTTTTAGAGATTAAAAGTGATGAGACCATTTACCTTAAAAAGGCGAATGCTCCTTTAAATTGGGAGGACGAAAAAAGCGCTGTGAACCACAATTCTCAACCTAATTTCCCGCCACCCCCAATCCAGAAACTTAGAGCTCTTTGTGAGTAAATCTTTTTTTAGAGATTAAAAGTGATGAGACCATTTACCTTAAAAAGGCGAATGCTCCTTTAAATTGGGAGGACGAAAAAAGCGCTGTGAACCACAATTCTCAACCTAATTTCCCGCCACCCCCAATCCAGAAACTTAGAGCTCTTTGTGAGTAAATCTTTTTTTAGAGATTAAAAGTGATGAGACCATTTACCTTAAAAAGGCGAATGCTCCTTTAAATTGGGGGAGGACGAAAAAAGCGCTGTGAACCACAATTCTCAACCTAATTTCCCGCCACCCCCAATCCAGAAACTTAGAGCTCTTTGTGAGTAAATCTTTTTTTAGAGATTAAAAGTGATGAGACCATTTACCTTAAAAAGGCGAATGCTCCTTTAAATTGGGAGGACGAAAAAAGCGCTGTGAACCACAATTCTCAACCTAATTTCCCGCCACCCCCAATCCAGAAACTTAGAGCTCTTTGTGAATAAATCTTTTTTTAGAGATTAAAAGTGATGAGACCATTTACCTTAAAAAGGCAAATGCTCCTTTAAACTAAAAAAAAACGCACTGTACACGCGACAATTCTCAACCTAATTCCCCCCCCCCCCCCCCACTCCGAATCCAGAAACTTAAAGCTCTTCGTGAATAAACTTTTTTTAGAGATTAAAAGTGACGAGACCATTAGTCTTAAATGTGAGAATGCTCCTTTAAATTGGGAGGACGAAAAAAGCACTGTACACGCAACAATTTTGCAATCAAAAATTGAAATATTAAAAGACAGAAAAAGCGATGTAGAAGGAAGCGAAAAATTTTCACAAAATTTGCGCATTTCATCGAAATAAAATTCAAAATTCTCTCCTCCTCCTCCTCCTCCGCTTCTCCATTATTTTTTCATTTATTCGGTGCAGCGGCGTCGCCGCCGCGCCGCCGCCGACGCGTCGACCAAAATTAAAAATTCCCAAATGAGATCAGCTGAGACGAGTGAGAGGAGACATCATCATCGTCGTCAGTTGAATCAGCTGATAGGATAGGAGACGACGAAAAGAATGGGGAGACGAAGAGGAAAGAGAGAGACAGAGAGAGAGAGAGAGAGAGAGAGAGAGAGAGAAAGAAAGAGAAGATGACAACCTTCCTCCTCCCTTATGAGATGCTGATTGATCAGCGCGCAGGTATTCGGCCCGAATAATTACGAATTCATTCTCACATCTTTTCATTTTCAAATTTTACAAGCTTCAAATTTTCACAGGAGGGGATGGGGGTGGGGGGGGGGGGAGGTGGGCAAAAAAACCGTGCGCTGTTTGCAAAAACCCCTTCCCACCCTCTGCGTTGTGGGTGGTGGCTGAAATTTGAAATGAAAAATCAAAGAGGAGGCAAAGGGGGGGAGGGGGCGACGACGATGACGACGACGAAATGAATCAAGCTGTGTTGCCACCAAAAGTGGGGGTGGGGTGACCGACCTCTGCGCGCAACGCGAGCGAAATTGAAAATAAGAAAAAAACTTTCACCTGTTTATCATCCTCACCGCCGCCGCTGCGCGTTATCAGCAATATCAGTTTCCGTCTCCACCGCCCCCGCCCCCGCCCCCAACCAATTTTCAATTTTGAATATTTAAATCGAGAAAAAGTGGGGTCTCTGGCCCGGCCCGACCTCCCGCCGTGTCAAAAAAATCGAAAAAACCAACGTGTCCGCTTTCAAAATATCCAACTCTTCTTGCTGATCGGCCAACGTCAGTTCATTATCCAAATAGGTGTGAAGCTCACCACCGCCGCCTTCTAATCCGCGATAAACTTGTAGGGCAGAATCACCGATCTGCAACAACACAAATTCAGAATCACTCGATTTCCGAAACAAGAAAATCAAATCACTTTGTGAGGTGCTCGAAGAGTTCTGATAACATCCTGAAGTTGATCAGCTGAAATTTTTCTTTGTTTTTTTCTTCTCGTCACTTTGCTGAGCTGATCTGAGCTGATCTAAGCTGATCTGAGCTGATCTAAGCTGATCTAGGCTGAGCTGACATAAGGTGAGCTGATCTAAGCTGAGCTGATCTAAGCTGAGCTGATCTAGGCTGAGCTGATCTAGGCTGAGCTGATCTAGGCTGAGCTGATCTAAGCTGAGCTGATCTAAGCTGAGCTGATCTAAGCTGAGCTGATCTAAGCTAATCTGATCTATGCTGAGCTGATCTAAGCTGAGCTGATCTAAGCTGAGCTGATCTAAGCTGAGCTGATCTAGGCTGAGCTGATCTAGGCTGAGCTGATCTAGGCTGAGCTGATCTAGGCTGAGCTGATCTAAGCTGAGCTGATCTAAGCTGAGCTGATCTAAGCTGAGCTGATCTAAGCTAATCTGATCTATGCTGAGCTGATCTAAGCTGATCCGAGCCGATCTAAGCTGATCCGAGCTGATCTGAGCTGATCTAAGCTGAGCCGCCCGCCACCCAATCTGGCGATCGCTTACCAATAATTTCATGTAAACGAAACTTGAATGTCACTGGTCTCATCGGCTCCAAATACGACGATGACGTCGTCGCAAATGGATCCGAGTCGTTGATGTATTGTATTCGACATGTGAACGTATCATCGTCGTCCATTGCTTTTTTCTCTCTTTTTAAAATCTGAAAAATCAATAATTTTCAGTCAATTCAATTTCTTGACACGAAACCAACAAAAGCCGCCTCAAAAGAAAAAGGAATCAGTAAAACAATTTTTTAATCAATCAATCGATCAATCGATCGATCAATCAATCAATACTTAACAAGACAAAATCCTCAATTTATTTCTTTGTCAATATTTCAAAAAAAAGAAAAAATGTGTCTTCAAGAGGAAAAATCTCACTGAGGGGGAAAAGCTCAATAAAAAGAGAGAGAGAGAGACAGAGAGAAAAAGACAGAGAGAGAGAGAGAGAGAGAGAGAGAGAGAGAATTGAAAGGTTAGCGTTCAAGTTAATCTAACAAATCTGGTTGTGTCGAACTAGTTGCATTTTGAGTATTTGTACACATCGCGCTTGATAAAGCGAGTGATAAAGAAAAGCGAAGAGAGATAGAGAAAAAAAGAGAGATAGCGAGAGACAGCGAGAGAGAGAGAGAGAGAGAGAGAGAGAGAAAAGCTTTTCGTCAATTTAATTAAAATAATATTTTAAAAGCTTTAAAAAAAAAAATAAAAATCGATTAAGCAAAAAAAAAAAAAAGAGAGGGAAAGGGAAAGGAATTCGACCATTTTTTGTTATCACCATTGAAATGACGAGACATGTCAACAATTTCGGTTTAGATAATTTAAAAATATTTGAAAAAAGAATAAAGGGGCGGGGCCTTAACATGAATAATTTGAATTTTCAATTAAACAAAAAAAAAAAGGCGAAGAAGAAGAAGATCATATTGATTGATTGGCTGATTGAAGAAAAAGTGGGGGAGGTGAAGGAGGAGGAGGAGGTGGAACTAATCATAACCATCCGCTAACCCCATCAGCACACACACACAAACCATCCTCGACTAAAATTGTTTGAGTGAGAAAATCGGGCACACAAAAAAAACACACACAACACACATTGAGCTTTTAGTGAACCGAAATTGATTGCGATGGGAAAACAAGGAAGACAGAGAGAGAGGCAGAGAGAGATGCAGAAAGAGAGAGAGAGAGAGATTTCTATAAATAAAAGACGCAGAGAAGTTATGTTAAAATTATTTCAATTTTTTAATTAAAAGTTTTGGAAAAGCATAGAGCGACAGAGAAACAGAGACAGAGAGAGAGAGAGAGACAGAGAGTGAGAGAGGGAGAGATTTCTAAAATTGAAAGACGCAGAGAAGTTAAAGTTATGATTATTTTCAAATATAAATTAGAGATATTGGAAAAAAAACATAGAGCGACAGAGAATAATAGAGAGAAAAAATAGAGAGAGAGAGAGAGAGAGAGAGAGAGAGAGAGAGAGAGAGAGAGAGAGAGAGAGAAAGAGAGAGACAGAATTATAACAAAAATCATTAAAAAAATGTTCGAAAAATTGATAAAAATTGAAGTCTCCCCCCCTCTCTCTCTCTCTCTCTCTCTCTCTCTCTCTCTCCTCATTTCCATCAATGTCTATAATCAGCGGTAAGCTTAAAGTGAAAAATCGAGAAGAGGGTGGAGGCGGGTTATGTGTGTGTGTTCAAATTTTTCGGTTCTTCTCCCCCATCTCTTTCTCTCATTGATTTAAATAATTCGTGCCGACGAGAAGAACGAGAGAGAGAGAGAGAGAGAGAAAAAATGTCAGCCCATGGCCAACTCTCATCATCATCAGCAGCAGCTCAGGGCTCACAGCAGTTATATATCCGAGGATATCTCGTCTAGTACGACTGATGATGAGGCGAACAGGATGGGTTGGGATGGGATGGGATGGGATGGGAAGAGGAGGAGGGGGGGATCTGTGTTAGGATGGGGTGGAAGAGATTGATGTAATGGACACATTACAACAACAAAAAGGTGGATGGTGGACCATCAACATTTCTCCTCTCAAATTCATCCACTATTTTCCTCTTTTCCTTCTCTCCTCCTCTTTCCTCTTCTTTTTCTATACTATTTATTTATTTCTAATTTTCTTCTTTCTTTTTTTGCCCGTTAAATTATTGGTTTTACCTATTACATCCCCGCCAGCCAAGCCACATGTTCAAAAAAATAGTACCGTCCGCAATTAGAAGCAGACACACTTATTTAAAGGAACATTCATGATGCACTAATTTTCGGTCTCGCCACGATTAGGATATTACAAACCAGCAGATAATAATTGAAACAATTAAAAAGTTTTTCTTTCTGCTTTTTTTTTTTTCTGCCACCCTCCTCTCCCCAATCTTGTTCAAAACAATACAGTAAATTAGAAAAAAAACACAAATCATTTAAAGGAACATTCATGACGCGACAGTTTTTGGTCTCGCCACGATAAAGAAAAAAAAGTAGGCAAAAACCTGCAACAATAAATTCAAATCGTTGAAAGGAAACAGACCAAAAACCTTCAAAAATAATGAAAGAAGCTTCTCCTCCCTTTTTTTCCCCTCCAACCGATTATCAATCCCCCCGCCCCCACCCTCCCTTTTTTTGGTTCTGCCTCTTGTCAAAAATGATGAAAGCTGCCAGGGCTTTTTG
>OY751560.1:5360953-5408453 GCA_963572285.1 Caenorhabditis drosophilae | reverse complement strand
AAAATATTCAAGTCTAAAAGTTACAAAATACCTTATAATCGGCATAATATTCACAAACATTTTTAACTTGATCATAGTCGTCGGCTCTTGCCAAACCAGTCAAACCTAAATTTGAATCTCTCGCTTAAGTCAACCTTCTTTCTTTCTTTTTTTTTTCCCGATTTACCGTCTGGGAACAATTTTCCAACGCGTGGATACAATTTTTGTCGATCATCCTTACTGAGCTCAGTGTCGAACGAGTTGATCGTTATAATGATTGAACGACGATCAGCTTCGAACTAAAAATCAACAAAAAACGAAAATTGGTTTTGACTTTTCCTTTTTTCGTAAATTACCGACAAAATATCGCACATAACTTCTGCGGTTTTTCCGCCAAGATTTTTGCAAAACTTATAGAAATCTTCAATATAAGCCTTGTAAAGAGTGTTACGAATCAATTCGACATTCATCTCATCCAAGTCTTGCTCATTGATGCAATCAACAAAATAATTCGCTAAAATTCATCAAATTCATTTCATTATCCAAGAAAAAAAATCCAGAAATTTTTACCAAGTGGAGTGTCAACCAAGACAGCGTTGTAAAGTTCAGCTGGTGTTGACGCAATATGAATTGCCTCCATTTGCTCGAACGATCCCAATGGATGACATTTATTGATTAGTTCACTGATTGGTCTTTGATGAAGTGTTCCGGTGATTAGCAAAATAATATTGTCAATCATATATGAATAACTTTAATAATTTATTGATTTTTTTAAATTTAAATTTAAAGAAAACTCGTTACGTGATATAATCCAAAAATGTTGCCAATGGCTCTAAAGCATTGTTTCGCAAATGAGTAAATTCGGTGACAAGCTTCTCCTTCAACTTCTCATCAATAACTCCAACCTGCAAAAAGTGAAAACAATTTGTGTTGTTGATTTCTCCTAATAATTCAAAAAGCCAAACATACAGTGATTGCTCCAGGCTCATTCGCCAAAAAATTGCCATAATCAGTTGATTGAATATGAAGTTTGAGATCTTCAAGTGTTTCGCATTGTACCAAATTCGCATAATCCGGTTGCGCCAACAGACCACCTTTTAGACCGCGCGTCAATGCTTCCAAATAGCCGTGATCAATGTTGAAGAGAAATTCGCCCATGTTTTTTATCTGAAAATGCTCCATTTTTTTTGAAATAAAATTCGAAACAAAACGAAAAAAAAAAACAACGAAATTCAATTGAGAAAAAAAAACGACAAATCTTTCAATTGTTGAATAGTTTTAAAGGCGAAAGAGCGCTTTTTTTTCTGACACAAACGATGAGGCAAGATCGATTCCTGGTCTCTCGCCGTAGAATTCAACATGTCAATGGAGCGCACTTTCTGCATTTGTGTAGTGTCGTCAACAAAACGCCGCGAGTTTAAAAAATGTGTCGTCTCGGCACGTGTCAGCCGTGCGTTTCTTTTTCAACACTTTTATCAATTTTTAGATTGATAATCACAAGAATTTTTTATTCTTTTTATAAAATTTGAACTTTTTTTCAAATTTCAAGTTTTTTACAATTTTTTGAACATTTTTCCCGCTAAAATTTGTTTTTCAAAATTTTAAAAACTAAAAATGTAAATTTTTAAATAAAATTTGAATAAAAAATTGAAAAAATGTAAACATTTTTATGAGAAAATAATAAAAATAGAAGGAAAGAAGGAAGAAACCAGAAAATATATACTAAAAACCATTTTTATTCCGTTTTCCGTGTTTTTTTCTCTCCTTCTCTCATCTCTCTCTCTCTCTCTCTCTCTCTTTCTCTCTCCGTTTCTCTTTCTCGCTTTTCCGATATTCATCTAGAATTTCTCTCATTTCTTCTCTGTCTCTCTCTCTCTCCTTCTCTCATCATTTCTATTCCCGTCTCCCCTCCCTCCTATTTTCTTTTTTCCGGCCTTTGAGACATTTTTCGTATTTTCGTTTTATTATTTGATGGCCACGGCTAAAATTCGGCCGTCGGGTTTTCTTCTTCTTCTTTTTCTTTTCCTTTACCAGCACAAATTGAATTTTTTTTTTTTTGTGGTTTTGGTCTTGGTTGGATTTATTAAAAACTGATTTTTTTCTCTTTCTCTCTCTCTCTCTCTCCCTCTCTCTATTATTTTCAGCTTTTTTGTTTTTCAGAAAAAATATTCGAAAAGCTACGAATTCTTCGTTTCGTTTCGCTTTTTTCCCTCTCGTTTGTGACGCCCAAAAAATGTGACATGGAAGGATTGGCACGCGTGTTTCTAGTTGGTGGCAGCTCGAAAGCTGTTCGATATGATAATAAAACAACAATTGAGGTTGCTAATTTTTTCTTCTTCTCGATACGTCTTCCAATCTTTTCGCGACTTGTGAAACCAATCAATAAAATTGAAAATATTACGTCTTTTTTCGTTTTCTCTCTCGTTTTTAAATGATTGAGAGAGAGAGAGAAGCGAAAAAGCGTCCGTCAGTCAGCAGTTTCTCTCTCTCTCTCTCTCTCTTCCACCCTCTTGTCATTTTTATTCCCCTCAATTTTCGTTCGCTTCGCTTCTTCGTCCATTAAAAAAAAAACGCATGAAATGGGTCGAAAATGGCTGCTCGCCTTGCTGGCTCCGAAGCGGATGGGGGGAGGGAAGAAATAAAACGTTTTTTTTTCTCTGCCATTTCAGCGTGTTATTCAAGTCGTTGCTCATGGAATTGGCTTATCAAAAGTTGCAGTGCCACATTTTGCATTGCGACTTGTCACTGGACCTTGTCCACAGACTGCTGGAACAGGTGATTCAATATGGCTTCATCCATTGTTACGAATTTCACAATTACATCTCATTTATGGAAATCAATTACCAATCGGGGTTTGCGATGAGATAAAGTTCGATTTCTTTTTTTTTTGTTGAAAAAATTAAAAAAAAAACATTTTTTTTTAAATTTAGAATGGAGCTGCGAATGAGGTTCATGCCACATTCAGTTTACGAACTTCAAGTCACTGATAATACAGCTTTTGGTTATCTTCACGAGCAGATTGTTGACGATTTTTTCACACACATCGCATGGCGATCGTCAATTGAAACGACTTTAGAAGTGGCCGCACTCAAAGTTAGCCGCGATTTTGCGACGCGTGGCAAACCAGGCGGCGCTGAAAGCCTTCTAAACGAGATGGACATTGAAGCTTGCTTACAATCGTTGATACCAAACGTATTGCACACGCCGGGAATGAAAGCCGCCAATCTCAAAAAACAGTTTGGAGCCTACATCAAGAAATTCGGATCGATTTCAATCAATGAATCGATTATTCGAAGTTTAGCGCTGCTTCTCGAAGTCGTCAAGTTCGATGTCGAAGTGTTCAAAGCGAGTCTCGGAACCGGTTGGACGAATCCTGTCGAACTAGTTGTTGGGCCACACGTTGGATTGTCATATCGTCTTAATGAACGTTGCGAATCGTCACGTCTTCTAGAGTTGCGAACGATATGCGAGATCACAAATCGAAAACTCGATGCGCAGTCTGACAAGACTTTGATGCAACTAAGATTTTCTGGAGGCGCACAACCAGTGGTTCGGTGTTTTTTTTTCTGTTCTTGTTAGATGCTTCAGCTTTCAGATCATCACCTTATCAAACGAAGAATTAGCTCAATCGTTGGCACATTTGATTGATGGTTATCAAATAATGTACAATCAATGCGAAAGTGTCTACAAAATCAAAGGAATTGAACGTTGCGAAACGATGACAATGAATGAAGCCGTCGTTGGAACAACAAAAATCGATGAAAACATTCGAGTTCGTCGAGAATTGATCACATTGAAAGAATTGATTGGTGGCGGACAGTTTGGCAATGTCTACAAGGCGATTTATTACAATCCGGAAAAGGATGAGAAAATTGCGGTCGCCGTTAAAGTGTGTAAAAGTGACGCCGAGCCAGCTGATACGCAGCTCATTTTACAAGAGTCAAGTCTGATGCGAAACTTTCGACACGCTCACATTATAAGGTTGATCGGAGTGTGCATTGAGCAGCCGATTTGGTTGATTCTCGAGTTGGCGCCGCTTGGCGAACTGCGTGAATATCTTCAGCAGGAAAAGGATTGGCTGACGTTGAGCAATCTGATGTCATTTTGCTCACAAATCTGTGATTCTTTGGTTTATCTTCATTCGACTCGTTTCGTTCACAGGTTTGTTTGAACAAGTTTTTAAAATTGAGTTCATTTGAGCGCACTTTCTGATCCTTTTACAGAGATATTGCCGCCCGCAACGTTTTAGTTTGTTCGCCAAACTGTGTGAAGTTAGCCGATTTCGGTTTGTCCCGTGCTCTCGACTATGATGCTGTTTATACGGCTTCACGTGGCAAATTGCCAATCAAATGGTTGGCACCCGAATCGGTGAACTATCGCCAATTCAGTATGTCGTCAGATGTTTGGATGTTTGGCGTTTGTATGTGGGAAATTCTAAGTCTTGGCACAAAACCGTGGGCTGGTATATCGAATAGTGATGTTATAATGCACATCGAACAAGGATCTCGTCCGTCATGCCCGGAAAAGTGTCCGAGCTCTTTGTATCATTTTTTGAGAACCAAAATGTGGAATATTGAACCACACAAACGACCAACAATTGATCAAGTTTATGCGATTATTAATGATATTTTGAATCAAATAACCAAAAATGTTCCATTCAATCAAATAACTGTGTTGAAACCGTTAAATGTAAGTCGCTTAATACATTTTTTTTTAAATTCTGTTTACAAACAAATACGAGCCAACTTTCAGCCAGCTGGAGTTATAGTCGCTGAAATGTCAAGTCTTCCACCGTTAACTTTGTATCGAACATTAGAAGAGCAAAAAAGACAAGCTGAAGAAGATGAGAAATGGTTAGAAGCTGAAGGTGATGATGAACAATTAAACGATGACGAAATTCCGTCACATTCAAGTGTTGAAAATTCGGTTGAATCGATATCAGTTGAAGAGGTTACATTTTAAAATTAAAAAAAAATTGAACATCTTGCTACAAGTGCGCTCTATGGCAAATTCTTCCAAAATTTATTTAAAAGTAAAATTCAATCTTTTGCTACAAGTGCGCTTTATTGCAAAATCTTCAAAAATTCATTTAAAAGTAAAATTCAATATTTTGCTACAAGTGCGCTCTATGGCAAATTCTTCAAAAATTCATTTAAAAGTAAAATTCAACCCCTTGCTACAAGTACGCTCTATTGCAAATTCTTCCAAAATTCATTTAAAAGTAAAATTCAATCTTTTGCTACAAGTGCGCTCTATGGCAAATTCTTCAAAAATACATTTAAAAGTAAAATTCAATCTTTTGCTACAAGTGCGCTCTATTGCAAATTCTTCCAAAATTCATTTAAAAGTAAAATTCAATCTTTTGCTACAAGTGCGCTCTATTGCAAATTCTTCAAAAATTCATTTAAAAGTAAAATTCAATCTTTTGCTACAAGTGCGCTCTATTGCAAATTCTTCCAAAATTCATTTAAAAGTAAAATTCAATCTTTTGCTACAAGTGCGCTCTATGGCAAATTCTTCAAAAATACATTTAAAAGTAAAATTCAATCTTTTGCTACAAGTGCGCTCTATTGCAAATTCTTCCAAAATTCATTTAAAAGTAAAATTCAATCTTTTGCTACAAGTGCGCTCTATTGCAAATTCTTCAAAAATTCATTTAAAAGTAAAATTCAATCTTTTGCTACAAGTGCGCTCTATTGCAAAATCTCCAAAAATTCATTTAAAAGTAAAATTCAATCTTTTGCTACAAGTGCGCTCTATTGCAAAATCTTCAAAAATTCATTTAAAAGTAAAATTCAATCTTTTGCTACAAGTGCGCTCTATTGCAAATTCTCCCAAAATTCATTTAAAAGTAAAATTCAATCTTTTGCTACAAGTGCGCTCTATTGCAAATTCTTCCAAAATTCATTTAAAAGTAAAATTCAATCTTTTGCTACAAGTGCGCTCTATTGCAAAATCTCCAAAAATTCATTTAAAAAAATTCATTTAAGCTCTATTGCAATATCTTTAAAAATAATCTTTAAAAGAAAGAAAGATTTTGAATTTTGAAATTAAACATAAAACGACTCAATTGCAGGACACAAAAACGCGTCAACTGCAAAAAGCGGTCGACGGCGTGTGTGAAACAGTGACACGACTTCAAAACTCATTCAACAATTTGACGCACAACGACGATTTTCTACATTCGGTAAAAGAAGTGACGACGCGTCTAAGACAAATGCTGACTGTCGCTTCATCGTACGTCACAACGACGCATCGCACAACAACATCCACACAAAGAAACGATGTTGAAATGACAAAAACGTTGATCGCCAATGATATGAAGCAAATGAGTCGAGTGATGTCGAAAATTCAAGTTGATGGCGATACATCGGTACGAATTTTGTGTGCTCAACCAAAAAAAAATAACAACTTCTCCCTTCTTTTTTTCCAGTCTTACAATTTGCTTCGACGTGATGTCGTCCGAATTTGTGGAGAACTCGCTGTTAATTGTACAACTCTTCATCTTCAGCTTACAACAAAACCAATCGAATCGGAATTTTCAGCATTATTATCAAATTGTTAGCAATTATTTCAACCAAACATTTTGCACATTTCGGGTCTTTTTTTTTTCTTTCCGCATTTTTCCTCTTCTTTCCTCATCGTTTCTTTCATTTCTTCACATATTCAATACTATTTTGTTTGTTTATTTGTGATCTCGGCTGGCCGCAATTTCTAATAAAAATTCCTTTGGGTTTTGAGATTCTTTTCCCAGAACGTTATAAATATATAATTTTACGGTATACATTATGCCCCAATCATTAGCGCAGCAAAAACCGGATGATAGTTATTAAGAGTGAAGCAAGTTAATTGACCTTTCGGGAGAAAAAAATACCGAATTGAATTTCCGTGTTTTCGTTGTGACTGAATTGTTTGTGATGTGAGGAAGCTACTTGAACGCTTGCTTCCTCACATCTGTTATCATCTTCTGCCTTTTTGATTTTCTTCTTTCTTTCTTTTCTATGACAATTTCCAGGATATTTTCTTCCAAAACTTTTGGCTTTTTTTTTTCTTCGAAACGCAAGCGAAAAACCTTCCTTCGAGATTTGAAAAAGAAATTTTTTAATTGTTGCGAATATTACGAGCGAACGAATTAAACAGTTTTTGAGGTTGAAGAATGAAATTCTTGGCGCGAAACAAGCTATTTTAATTGAGAAACTTTAGAGAAGCGTCAGCTTTTATTCATATTTTTGCTGCTTTTTAACAATCCATCATCAAATTGATAACTTATTCTATCGATATCGTTTTCTCCTACTTCGTTGAGAAAGTGAAAGAGCCGTGAGCCAAGTTCAATTCCTTCATAAATCCGGTTTGTAAAAATTACAAACGTCTCATTTTAAAACTCGCTGGCTCAGCCCTCATTTCATGTTTTAAACTGTTTTCTTCACTTTTAACCGAAACTTAGTGAAACGACACCGCTGAGGGGGGAAGGGGAGGGGTAAAAGCCTCGAAACTTCCTAAACTCGAAAACCAAAAAACCTCGTTTGGTACCAAATTTTTCATGAGCAACGTCGACGTTACCCGATTTCCCACCCTATGAAGAAGCAGTTTTAACAGTCGCGGCAAATTTCAGGGATCCAACCGTTACAATTCGTTTCCACCTCGTCAATAAATACATCTAAAGTATCTCAGTCAACATTTTTTTTCAAAACACCAGCGAATAATTATGAATTCTAATTAAAATAAACACCAAAAAAAGGAAGAAAACGAAGAGAAAGTTAACGATTGTTCTCTTCTTTTTCTTTTTCTGTTTCCAAGTTTATTTGTCAAACTTTCACTTAATGAGAAGAGTAGAACAAATTTCGTTGGCACTATTTGACTTGCTTTCACAATTTCACATTTCACACTCAATTAATCATTCAACCGATTTGAGCAAACATGATGCGAATATCCGAAACAAGGCGAAAGACGTAGAAGAGAAATTGACGACAGAGGTTTCCCCTTTAATTATGCAATGGAACCCGTTCCGATGAATACATTCAGAAGATCAACATGCATCCCATCCCAGCTAGGGGGCGGGAGGTGGGGGGGGGGGGGGGGGAGGCACTACTGTGTTATTCACGGAACATTTAAAGTTGTACATCTTTCATCCTTCATCACAGAAGAATTTCTAAGCTAACAACAATCAAAAGAAAAAAAAAGTGGTGGTGGTGGTGGAGAAGGATGACGAAAAACTGTTTTCCTCCGTATATGTACAACCAACCGGCTTTACCTTTTTAGGAATTATCACAGTCAGTTTTTCGCTTCGTCAGACAACAAATAGACAAAAAAAAATGGTCTTTTCTTTCCTGAACATGAGAACACATGGAGAAGAGACAAGTTTCACACTTTTGAATTATTCGGTTTCGCGGTTCACCGCCTTTTTTTTTGCATATTCCCCCCAATACGGATTTATTTATGATCGATTTCTTTCTTTACTTTCTTTTTTCTTCGTCTTCTTCTTCTTCTTCTTCTTCTACGTCAATTTATTTTATTGATATATCGATACATATAAATGTATAAATTCAATTCGAAACTGTTTGCGATTCTTAACGCACAACTCTTCGCATTGTATTTTCAAATTCCAGAAAATGATTCTTCTTCTGTTTTTCTCTTCGCTGTGCGCTTCTCTCACCTTCGCCTGCCTGCCATCTGGAAATCTTTTGGGTGGCGGCTCCAACAATTGTGGTGCGTGTCCGACGTGTCCGTGTCCCGATGGTGGAGCGACTATGACACGATATTTCGCACAGCCTCCACCTCCGCCACCACCACCACCACCATCATCATACGCTACTTTTTCGCATGTTGCTCCCGTTTCATACACTTCAGCACAGGTTTGATGGCGAGGATTCGAAAATGGAATTTTCGTTTTTCTTTCTTTTCTTGTAGCAGCAAGCAGCTTTTCCTTCCTCATCATTTCAAGGTCAATATAGTGATCGACCAAGAACAGAGCTGAACTCATTGATCAATAACTATCAAGAAAGTCCCAACAATCAATTAAACGTACGTTAATCGAAATTTTTATTTTCTGAAACTCACGATGACTTTGAAGAATTTTAAACTTATAATTCCCTGACTTTCTAGGAACAACCACCAAAAATAATGGCATCTCAAGACAATTCAATCGATAATGATCGTAAATACCCAATACCCGAGCCGTTAAACTATTTGGAACACGTCTCATTTTCACACACTCCAACTAATAGCGAGCCAATTGCGAACAATGAGTACATTCAATCGCCAGGTTTGACAATCAAAAATCGCAACTTGTCGCCGCGTCGCAACAACTAGATACGCAGACTTGCGACGATCGCGGCGATTTTTGAAATGATTTTAACATTAAAGGAACATCCAAAACCTAATAAATGTTTACAGTCGACCCATTCTCCACAAATCATTCTCAACTATCAAAACAAATTGAAGTTGCGCCAAGTTTAGCTGCAATCACAGAGGATAAATATCAAGAAGAAACCAAAAGTCAATTATCGTCGACAACAAGTCCCAAATCGTTGATCACCTATTACAATCAATATTGTGCTGGCGACAAAATTGATGTCGGACTAAAGGAGACGTTCAGTTCGGCGAAAAAAAAATGCGATTTGATGCGTTGTGTTGCGGCAAACGCTTTGCCCGACGACGACGGAACGTATACTGTAAGCGTCAAAACCTTATTTTTCCAGCAAGTAATTAATTCTAGGTGACTTATCTTAAAAGTGCTGAAAGTCGTACAAATAAAAAAGGAACCTATTGTCTTTCATCAAAAATGCTTCCAGCTAAAAGTAAACGAATTATAAGGAGATACGATGATATGGTAGAAAATAAAAAGAAATTCAGAATATCTCATTAAAATTTTTTAAGCTCGCTTCTGAAGAAACATCACGTCTTCGTCGGCTTTTATTGCGTCATCGCCATTGGAAAATTTGAGAAAATCAATTTTCGA
This sequence comes from Caenorhabditis drosophilae, assembly GCA_963572285.1. Lineage (NCBI taxonomy): Eukaryota > Metazoa > Nematoda > Chromadorea > Rhabditida > Rhabditidae > Caenorhabditis > Caenorhabditis drosophilae. The sequence continues at coordinate 5,398,516 of OY751560.1, read as the reverse complement.
ACTAATTTTGCTCATCAAAAAATTCGACAATTATTAATATTTATATTTTTATAATTTTTTTTTGTTACTTCATTTGTTTCTTTTAGTTTATAATAATTTTTCAAAAATCCTATAAATCTTAAAAAATAACGCACATTTCCAAGATTTGAATTCCAACAAAAAAAACTATGAAAGAGACGCAGACAAGTCTAGTGCGTCGCGGTTTTTTTCTTTCTTTTTTTTGAATTTAGTGACTTTTTGAATTTAGTGACAATTTAGTGAAAAAATAAATAAAAAACGGTGAGAAACTAATTCGAATTTATCGTGGATGATTTGTAAAAGCAGAAATCCCTTCTTTCCCCCCCCCCCCCCCCTACATATCTCATTTTACTATTCCCTTATTTTTCAAAGCTTCTTTAAAAAAAAAATTAAAAATCGACTTAAAAAATTGTTTCTCAACTTTTTTTTTCATGTTTTTTTACTTACAGTGAGTTCAAGGCGCTACTTTCCAAATGTCACCCATCGCTCCTGTCGATTTGTTTCCATAGCAACCATATAAATCCATTTTTCCTCATTTTTCTTCTCGTTTTTAATGTCTTCTTCTACTTCTCCTCCAGCTGAAGAATATTTAACAAAAGCCGGACTTTTTGTTGATGATTTTAATAAACTTCGACTTACCGATCCAGGTAGAGTTGAATATTTTTTTAGTTTTTCTACCAAAAAAGAAAGAACACATCGATTTTGTTGCAGAAGTTGCTGAAGTATTGCAAAGTGCTCATGAGAAATCAAATGAATTTAATGAGCAACTTCAGAATTTTCATCAAACCACTGGATCATTGATTGAAAGTATTGAAGAGGTAATTATCGATTATTTAATCAAAACTCTGGAAACAAATCCGAAAAAACAACGATTTAGTTCGCCAACCTTGTTGAAACTGAAAAAATTCGTTCAATGATGATTCGCAATACGAATGATCGCGATATTTCTTCTGATGATGCCGTCATCCTTCAGGTTTTCTGAAACTTTTAATTAAACAACTCTTTGAGCCTTTTCCACAGATGACAATTCGAGAATTGACTGTCGAAAAAGAACGACTTCGCGTCGAACTCGAATCAGTTCGACGAATTGAAAAAGAGCAAGAGGAATGTATTCAAATGCTCATGGAACATGGATAAATCGATTTCTAAAATTATTCCCCCATTTTTTTTCTTTCTTCTTCAATAAACAAACACTAAAATACACACTTTAAGCTAATTTTATTTTCACTAAAACTATTATTAATAATTATTCTCTCAGATGGCTTCTTTTTCCAAGAGAAACAAGGAAAATCGGTTTTCTTTTAACAAATTCAAATTTTTCTTGCATAAAACTTGTTCAACAACTTTTCCGGAATTCGTTTTAGCATTTCTCTTGGGAAAATTCTTAATAATTCCCATCCAATATTTAATGAATCAAAAATTGTTCGATTTTCATAATGGCCTAAACTGTTTCAAATTTGAAAATGAGCACCCTTATTTTTCAAATCGAATAAAAACCACCTTGACTGACGAAATTTTTCTCAAATTTATGCAAAAATTCCAGATAGAGTAGATCGTCTGCTGAAAGTGCATCTTCACCCACGACTGCTCTCATTGCTTGAACTTCTTTTCCAACCGCATAGCACGCATACAACTGCAATTTACTTTCCAAAGAGAATATAAAAATGTAAAAAAAATTGAGAAGGGGATTTTTAAAAATTTTGACGTCTTCCTAAAGCAGTTTTTTTCCGGGAAAAACGGGGATCACCGTACTTTTTAACTTTTTTAATTTGTAAAATAACCTGATTCGACAAATCTGCATGATCTTCTCTTGTCATTCCTTCACCGATCGCCGACTTCATCAATCTCGACAACGATGGTAGAACATTGATCGGCGGATAAATCAAACGATTGTGAAGTTGACGATCAATGTAGATTTGACCTTCGGTAATATAGCCAGTCAAATCCGGTATCGGATGCGTTATATCATCGTTGGGCATTGTGAGAATTGGAATTTGAGTAATCGATCCGCCGCGCCCTTTTACTCGACCTGCTCTCTCGTAAATTGTCGCAAGATCAGTGTACATGTATCCGGGAAATCCACGACGACCCGGCACTTCTTCACGAGCTGCAGAAATCTACAAAAATAAATCGGTCAAGTTTTGCTGAAATTCTTGATTAGTTAAAATTTTAGAGCAAATTGTTGACATTTCCCTCCTTAAATTCGAATTGAAGATTTCAAATTTTTTTTTTCGTTTTCAAATTAAAAACTAAGCGGAATTACTTCTCTCAAGGCGTCAGCGTATGAAGACATGTCTGTTAAGACAACTAAAACATGTTTTCCACAATGATAAGCAAAAAATTCGGCACAAGTTAGTGCAATTCGAGGCGTAATTATTCGCTCAATCGTCGGATCGTTGGCTAAATTCAAAAACAGGCACACATTTTCCATTGAGCCTTAAACAATATTGTTATGTGTGAGCCAAAATGTGTGTGTGCTTTTTTTTCAATTCTGATTACATTGCTCTTCAAAATCTTGCTTGAAAAATCTTGCCGTCTCCATATTTACACCCATCGCCGCAAAAACGATGGCAAAGCTGACAGTTTCGGTTGGTCGACCGGATAATTGAACTAAACCGCCTTGACGAACAATTTGTGCGGCAATTTCATTGTGTGGTAAACCAGCAGCCGAGAAAATCGGAATTTTCTACAAAAAAAAAGAAGAAATTCGAAGCAATTTTTTTTAAGAAAAGTTTTTCTTTTGCTTCAAAACCTGTCCTCTCGCAATTGAATTCATCACATCGATGGCTGATATTCCAGTTTGAATCATTTCTTCCGGATAAATTCGACTATATGGATTGATTGCTTGTCCATTGATGTCAAGAAAATCTTCAGCTAAAATTGGCGGACCTTTATCGATTGGTTTTCCAGAACCGTTGAAGAGTCTTCCCAGCATGTCGAGCGAAACTGGACAGCGAAGAATGTCACCAGTAAATTTACAAATGGTATTTTTTGCGTCAACGCCCGTTGTTCCTTCAAAAACCTGGAAAATTAAATTGGTTTTTTTTTAAAATGATTTTCTGATTTGAAAAAAATACCTGCACAACAGCTTTATTTTTCGAAATTTCCAGTAGCTGCCCACTTCTTTCTTCACCATTCGGAAGGGTAATTTTTACAATTTCGTTAAACATTGGAAATTTGACATCCTTCAAAATCACCAGCGGACCATTCACACCACAAACCGTTTGATAAATCTGAAAATGATCGAATTAATCAAAATCCGTTGACGAATTCTTTTCTTTCCAATTTTGGATTTGTGTTGTAATTTCGAATTTTCGCCGTTCTATGATTATTTATGGGCGTGTTCACATCGATTGTTTGATTTTTTTCAAAAATGTCGTCTAAATTTGCCATTTTTATCTGAATTTAAACGTTTTTTCAGATAAAATGTAAAAAATTAGACTTTTCTTATTGAAAATGATGTTCACATTTTTCACGTAACAATTTTTTATTTTATGCACCAGGCGCTTCAAGACCTATTTGTAATTTGTCGAACCAACCTTTAAAATGTATCATAAACTCAATTTTTTTGTTTAAAAAACTAATTCTAAATTTGTCGATACCAGAAAAATTAATAATAATTTCAAATTCATTGATTTTTCTAAAATCTGACTTATTTTTTCACAAAACCAATTTCTGATGAAGAAAAAAAACTTTATGCTACTAAAAATTAAATGAAAAAATCTAATAAAAAAAATGTTAGCCAGTTCAAAAATAAACTTAAAAAATTTAAAAAAAAACACTCAAAATTAATTGTTTTTCTTTTTTTTCCAAGCTTTACATTTTAAAACTGACTATACTTATTTGTATTAATTTCAAAATACGTTAAAAAGCAATAAAATTTCAAATAATTTAAAACATTTTAAACGCTGATATGTTCCTGCAAAGAAGTTTAAAACATCCAAAACAAAACAAAAAATTATGAATCCGTTGCTTGTTTTTCATCAAACTCGGGATCAAAATTCAATCGTGGCCATCCTGTTGAAAACTTTTGTTTCAGCACAATTTCAACTTTTCGTTCTCCAATTACTGCTTTGCTTTCTTCAGGAATCACCGAATCCCACAAATCATATTCAAGTGAAGTTTCCTTGAAATTGAGTTTTTTTTTTGGGAAAAGGAAAAAAAATCAAATTTTCAAAATTCTCACTTTAGTACCAAATCCATGAACTAAACTTGCTTTTAATACATGTCCGTCTGATGTAATTTTTGCTTTTTCCGGTAATGTTCCCTTAAATTATTTAAAATTATTGATTAATTAAACAAAACATCATTTCTTACCCTACAATAAACATTAATCGTTACATATCCATTACTAGAAAACCAATCTTCTCGTACGTTGCTTACAATTTCATTCTAAAACATTTGAGCATTTCTCTTTCACACAAAAATTTACGATTACTTGACTCCATAAATGCTCTCCTTTCGTGCATCCAACTTGCTCAAGAAAAGCGCTAAAATTCGATGTTTTTTTATTGCAGCACGACCAGAACTTCATTCCTTCATGAAAAATAGCTTCTCCAGGATGAAATTGACATTCGTTCGCATTTGAGCCATCATATGTCTGAAATATTCATCAAAATTTTCAATAATAAAAAGTGATCGTTTTTAGACCTTATCACAACCATTATTTCGACAAGCCGTGCCAATTTTAATTTCTTTTGCTTCTATTTCTTCCTTTATTTTATTCAAATAATTGTCAATTGCTTTCTTTGCTCCAGAAGTTGATTCAATCTTTAAATATTTGATTTTTTTTCTTTTTTTTCGAAAAAAAAAAGAAGAAAACTGCTTTTACCTTCAACTCAACTTCAACTTTATTTTCATTTTCGAAATTTCCTTCAATTCTTGCTGACTTATTTAATCCTTTCCAAACAATAACATCCTCCTCTTTTTCCGGCCGAATTTCCTTAACAGCCGTCACTTTTACAATATCAGCTGGCTTCTCGCTGCTATGTTTTCCTCGTGTACAACCCGGATAACTTAACCAAGTTCCGAAATCGGTGCTTTTTTTGTTACAACAATTCCAAATTTTGTAGGCGTCATGGAAATATGGCGGTCCTGGGTGGAAGCAGCATGATTCTGTTAACAAATTTTATTAAACATTTTTTTATTTTTTTTTATTTGAAATACCTTCATTATTTTCATCCACAACAAATTTTTTGCCACATCCTTTGTTGTAACATTGCAATTCGGCCATTTTTTTCAAATTTTAATAAATTCAATGTTCGTATTATACAACGATCAGAGGAATTCTAGAATATTCTCTCAAGAAAGCTCTGTTGTTTTCCAAGTACCGCCCACTTTTGCAAACATCGCACGCACTCTTTGCAAACTAATCAATGTCTTTCATTTATTTAGCGCAACGATTTTCAAACTGAATTGAACACTTTTGAAAAACAATTTGAATTTATATTTTTATTGAACTTTTAAAAAAATACTCAAAAGAGAAAAACCAAACACATAAACAATAAATAATATTTGAGACGGATAAATTAAAAATGTGTTTAATTGATTGATTGATATTCAACAAAGCTCAAGAAAATTATTTATTTCTTTTCAGCTAATTCAGCTTCTTTTTCTTTCTTTTCATGATCTGAAATTAATTGATTGACTTCAGTTGTTGTCAAATCTTCAAGAACTGTTTTTCCATCACGTCGAGTGAGAACTGCCATTTCAACTGAACATTTAACATTTAAAAATAGATAATTTTGAAAGAAGTGAAAGTTTACCTTTCTCTGAAGCGAGTTTAACATCTAAAGTTTTCCATAAAACTTTCACTGCCAAGCGTTTGGCTTCTTCCAAATTTGGAGTTTTATATTCCTGTTTAAGCAACGATACTGCAGCTTGATGGTTGTTTCCAATGCAAGTGGCTTTCCAACCAGTATAATTTCCCGATGGGTCTGATTGATACAATTGATAACCATAATGTTTATCCCATCCAACATAGAGCAAAGAAACTCCAAACGGACGCTTTCCACCAATTTGTGTATATCTTTGCTTCTCGTTACACAGCGTTTGAACTAACTGCTCAACTGGCATTTCTTCGCCATAATCATTTCGATAAGTGGCAGCCCACCATCTTAGATGGTTAATCAAAATGTTGGCATCAGCGGTGATACCAGCAACCGTGCATGAAATATTGTCTGAAAGGCGATAGATTTTTTCAGCCAACACTGAATCATCAAGAAGTTTGTGAACGTTTCGCTTTTCAGCTGCAACTACGATTCCATCTGAAGCCAGAATTCCAAGACAAGTTCCAGCATGACTAATTGCTTCCATAGCATATTCAACCTAAAGAAATGGTTTTCGTTTAAAAATGAACTCTATCAAAATAAAAACCTGGTAAAGTCTTCCTTCTGGAGAAAAGATTGTTGTACGACTATCGTAACGTCGAGCCATTTTCTGAAAGAATTCAATTAGTTGAACTGGGAAAATATATATTTTAATAGTTAAGTTTTAAAAAGATTTGATTTATTGGAACATTGGTTTTCAAAATTTTGAAAAAGGGAAAAAGTTGAAGCTTTTTTATGGAAAATTTAACTATTTAAATTGAAGGAATCTATAAAAAACAATTAAAGTAATAGAATTTTTAAAGTCTCAATCAATTTTTTAAAACAGAAAAAAAATTTAACATGTTAAAAAGTTTCCTTTTAATTTTGAAAATCAACAGAAAATGATGATTTACAAAAAAGTCTGTTAGGGCGCACATTCATAATTAGCCAATTTTCTAGTCCGTGGCCTAGGAAACACACTTATTTTTATTTTTGCTAATATTTATTTTCTTTTTTTCCCTCAATGACATACATTTCTTCAACAGAATTAGATTTTTTACGTTTGTTGGAAAGAACCAAACGATTAGTTAAAGAAAACATCTCTGCGAATCTATGGAAGGTAAAATTAATAACAAATGCTTTAAACCTTAACCAATTATTAAGGTTTCTGCGTCAGCAAAAGTTCTCAACGCTTTAATTATTCAATTACAAAATAATACGAATAATGACATTATAAATGAATATAGAAGAGAAGTTGTTCAGCTTAAATTGTTAGTAGAAGCTGAAAATAAGGTGAGCAAAAAACATTTTTTTTTTCGTTTTATAAGGGTTTTTTAAGGCCACAGCAGAAGAAAGTCTGAAAATTGTCGAAAAAATACCAAGATTATTTCCAGATGTTCAAGTTGAAGTAAATAAAAAAAATAAATCTGGTAGTTTAACAATTTCTAAGCAAAAATTAAAAACCGTCAATGTGCAGACTATAAAACTACTCATGAGTCTTCAGCTGGTCTTCGCAATGTACAAAAATCAATTTATCGTTCAGATTTAAGAAAACAATTATTATCAAGTTCCAAAAAAGTCAAAACAAGCGGTAAAAACTGAAAAAATGTGTAAAACTTCGACTTTTCGTTAATTCCAGACGACGACATGTTCATGAAAAACGAAAGATTGGAAGAAAATCTAGCAAATGATCTTTTGTCAATAACAAGATCATTGAAAACTGTAATGACTGCTGCAAATGACGTCATTAAAGAAGATAATTCTGTAATTTCGGTTTCGTTTAAAAAAAAACAAAAATTTTCTTGCAGAAATTATTAAAAATGCAACAACAGGTCGATTCTAACAGAACCGTTCTAGGGGTATTTTTTATTTGAATTATTTATTCAGTTTTACACATTTTTTTTCAGAGCGAAAGCAATCGGCTTGAACACCATGCGTACAAATGTGGATTTGATTGTATGCGGGTTTTTATCGTCATATTTGTATTTTGGACATTTATTTCCATGGTGGTTTTAATGAAAGTTTTTCCTAAAAAAGCTGTTAATTAATTTTTTTGTTCTCTTAAAAATGTATTTTTTTCTTGGTATAAATTCTGTGATTTTATTTTCATTTTTCCTGTTTTCTTCCGCTGGTTTTTTCCAGAGTGTCGTATCTCAACTTGACAAATTATTCTTGTTTTCAAAGAAGTTTTAGTTATAGCAGCCAAGTTCAAATGGCGACAGAAGGATTGAGTGATCAGGTTTATTATTGGCCGGACGCTGATAAGGCAATTGTATCGAGAGCTTTAGCTGATCAACCAGATGGATCATTTATTATTCGAAATGCGTCAACACCAGGAGATTTTACGTTGACTGTTAGGTATTTTTTGGTTTGTTTTAATAGTTTTTAGTAATGTAAACTTGAAGATATAATGGATTGATGAAATTGATTCGGATTGTAGTCCGAGGAGATAAATGCGGATTTTCAGCTGAAATGTTGACTCATGATTCAATTGTTCAATTAATTGAGTTCCATAAATCTGTTTCGCTTAGCGTAAGTAGTAAAAAATTTTTTGCTTTCAAAAAATTGCAAGCGTAACAACGTCGTTGATTTACAGGTTTACAATGATAATCTCGACATAAAGCTATTATTTCCTGTATCGTCGCGAAGAAACTCACAAGCGGCAAGATTGGCGGCGAAACGAGCAGCGATGAATCAAAGAAGCATATTTAATGCAAGAACCACAGAAGATTGGGAGGAACGATTGGGACTTGAAAAATTGCGAATTGCACAAATGTGCTGCGAACGAGCGTCACGACTTTATGAAGTGATACATTCAGAAGTGGAACGAGCACAAAATTTGTACACAACATTGTCGAACTCAATTCGAGATTACGATATAAAATTGGAAAAGCTGGCTGATTTGCTTGAAGTTGAAGAGCAATTGACAATGAAAATGAGCAAAAATCTGGAAAATGTGGAAAATGAAAATCTGTTCAAAGCAATGACAGGAAATCAAAAATTGTTAGAAGCAAGTCTAAAACGAATAAAAAATGAGAAGACAGCGTCGGTTGCACAAAAAGGAAAAATCGGGCTGATTCTTGACGAAATGAGAACTGATATGGCACATTCGAAAACGAGAATGTTGAGATATCATGAGCAAAGAAATAAGATTTATGCAGAATTAGTGACATCAGGAGTTGGCGCCGAAAAATTACAAATAACACTTGAAGCAACCGCAGATATGATAGCAAGTGAAACAGTTCAAGTTAGCCAACTTCTTGCTGATTTACCTTTGAGATGGTCACCAGTCCAGTAATTATTTGAAAAAATAAAATTAAAATAGTGCCAAACATCATTTTATTCTGCAGATATTTGTGTCCAAGCTCGTCGAAGGAAGAAGCAGCGGCAGCATTGATGGCAGCAAGAGAAAGAATGTTGCAAGTTGATCAAAGTATGGGAATTTATCGACCACCGATCGATGGAGTTTTTCTTATTCGACCGTCACAATCACAGGCATTAAACCAATAATAATAAAAATATAAATTCAATTAAAGAAACTTGCAGACAGATAAATTAGTGCTAAGCGTACTATATGGTGAACGAATCTCGCATTGCCTTATTGAACACAGTGATCAGGGATGGGGATTCGAAAATAGTAATATTTATCTAACAACAATTGGAGATTTTGTTCGATATTATGCACATACAAGCCTTGAATCTCATAATGATAATATAAAAACAGCGTTAACAATGCCTGCTTTTCCGTTGCCACAAACGCAACAAACACCGCAGAATTAATTGTATTAAAATTTGAATTATTTAAATTATTTGATGAAAAAGTATTATGTTAAATGTTTTATGCTTTAAGGGTATTTATTATATTATTAAACATTTATTTTTCCTGTAATATTAATAATTTAATAAATAATTTAAATGTAAAATAATAATTAAAATAATGTTCATCAACAAAAAACGAAGAAACAAGTGAAATAAATTAGGAAAAATGAAAATTTAATTAGTGTGCAATTGTGCGTGTGTACACTACAGACAAGGCACATTATTGAGTTGGATTACCGTAGCTTATAAAATATTTATAATACGAAAGTGGCTCAACGTTGATTAAAACGAATTAATCGAACCGCAGGTTTTGGAGAATTTGTTTGATGAAAACTCAATTTTTGCTTTTTGATAATGTGCACAAGATTCATTGTAAAAGAGCACGAAACCAATGAGCAAATAATTGTGGAGAGCCACCAATAGGTATTGCTCCAACGGATACTACCGTAAGCCATTGTGATAGTATTAAGAAGAAAAAGAAAAGAAAATGAACTGACATAGACCGATTCCTGAAAGAGAATTCATCGATTTTATTGAGCAGCAAACGTGCTCTATTGCACATTAAAGATGAACAAATTTTCAAATATTTTGGCGCGAAACAAATTTTACCCAAAAAATCCATTCTTCTGGTAAAGTGTCGTTGATATTGAAGACATCGCATAATAAAAAGACACAAGATCCAATCGTTGAGAAGACGCATGTCATCAGAGCAGCATAGGTTGGCGGAAAATTTGATCCGACAGATCCGATAAGAAATAACGAAACGAGACTTCCAAGCTGGAATTTTTAAAACATTTTCCGCGTCAAGTTCAACTATGGAGAATTTTGAAGCGAGCTGCAACGCGTGCGCGTTGCGGTCATGCTCTACGGAGAATTTTCAGAATAGTTAACCAAGGGGGCATTACGTAACCCCCCCCCCTTCTTTTTAATTGAATATGCAGGTTTTTTTGGTTACTGTAGCCGCCTTCAATTCGAGACCAATTAATTACCGTCTGAAAAAGTTGTTGAGCCGCCGAAAAACTGGCAAGTTTCCAGCCATCAAACTTTGGCTTCTGACGTTTCGAGGAGCTGAAAACCACAAAAAACTGAAATTTGTGGCGGCGCCCGTTTTACCTCATTTGAAATTTTTTTTTGCTCCAAATTTGATTGATTGAAAATATCGATTAGACGAGGGGGGAAGATGAATAATATGGGGAATGTTTAACACCAAACGTTTTGCTCCACTGATAAGAGCTCCTCCCTCTTTCCCCCCCCCCCCCCCCCCACCCCACATTTTCCTCTTTCCTTTTCCCGCTGTTTGATTTTGAATTTTAAAGGGAAAAATAAACAACGAGAAAAAAAATTTTTTTTTTTTTTATTATAAAAAATATATTTCGAAAAGTTTAACGTTGATGCCGAACAATTTTTGTCTTCTCCTCCCCCCTCCTCCTTCTTTTTGAAAATCTCTGAACGAATCAGAGACGGAGAGACGCAGACACAGAGAGAGAGAGAGAGAGAGAGAACAAAAACGTTTTGAGTGACAAAGTCATTTCTTCTCTCTGCTGTCTCTTCCTCCTCCTCCTCCTCCTCTTCCTCCCACTTGGATTTAGAGCTCTCTTCCCCTCCTTCTGATGATGCTCGGTATATATAAAGAGAGAGAGAGAGAGAGAGAGAGAGAGAAATGGAGCACGAGAAATACGAATCGATGGCTTCTTCTTCTTTTTCTTCATGGGCCCCGCATAGACAGAAAATATGTGTGTACACTGCTTGAAGAAGTTTTGAATATTTGAGAGGTTTCCATTCGACAATTTTTCTTTGAACTTTTTCCCGCGATTTTTTCAGCTTCAAAAAAAATTTGTTTTTTTTTTCGAAATAAACAATTATTTGGCAGATTAATGGGACCAAATGGTAATCAACACCAATTTCTATGCATTTTTATCGATTTTTCTCATTTCAATCTCGAAAATCACGGCCAACAAGGATGCGAATCGACTTTTTGAGGATCTTATAGCTGGTGGGGATCAGCCGATCTTTTTTTTTTTTTTTTTGTTTTCAAACGAAAAAACTCAATGTTTTGACTTGAAGATTACAACAAATTGGTTCGTCCGGTCAGTGAGAATGGTGAAACTCTTGTGGTGACGTTTAAGCTGAAGCTCAGTCAACTTTTAGATGTTCACGAGAAAAATCAGATCATGACGACGAATGTTTGGCTTCAACATGTTGGATGAGCATTTTTCTTTTTTTGTTGAATTACAAAGAGCAAATTGTTCAGAGTTGGCTGGATTATAAGCTTCAATGGGATCCAGCTGAATATGGTGGTGTCGAAGTTTTATATGTTCCATCGGACACCATTTGGTTGCCCGATGTTGTTCTTTACAACAATGCTGATGGCAATTATCAAGTGACAATTATGACAAAAGCCAAATTGACTTATAATGGAACTGTTGAATGGGCTCCGCCAGCGATTTATAAAAGGTCAGCGTGGTGATCAGCGAGCACAGAGCATTTTCTCCTTTTTTTTTCTCTTTTCAGCATGTGTCAAATTGATGTCGAATTTTTTCCGTTCGATCGTCAACAGTGCGAAATGAAATTTGGCTCGTGGACTTATGGGGGTCTTGAGGTATTTATTCCCCGTTTATAGGTTGCAAATGCGCTCTATTGAGATTTATTTAAAAAAACACTCGACCAAGAGATTTTTTCCACTTGAAACCAAAAAAAAAAAACAATTTTTAAAATTTAATTATCAATAGAGCACACTTGCAACGAAATACTTTGAAACAACAAGAAAAATTGTTTGAAGGTTGACCTACAACACCGCGATAAACACATGGAACGAGAAATTGAGGAAGACGTGGAAGGTGTCGATGGGCCGACGAAGGAAATCGTTTGGGTTGTCGATGAAGGCATTGATTTGAGCGATTATTATCCAAGTGTTGAATGGGATATTCTGAATGTTCCTGGTAAACGACACTCGAAACGTTATCCATGCTGTGAAAGTCCGTTTATTGACATCACCTATGAAATTCATTTGCGAAGAAAAACGCTGTTTTATACTGTTAATTTAATTTTCCCGTCTGTTGGTATCAGGTAAATCTTTTTTTTTTTTTGAATTGGCGCTCCTACAGTAACTTATTAACCTGCACATCAAACGTGGGTGTAACATTGTTTAATCGAAATGGAAGAAAAATTGAAGAAACCTAGTCCCCTGGCCGAGTTTTTTTATTTATTTTTAAGACGGGAATAGGGTTTTTGCTCTTTTTTAGATTTTTTTTTCTTGAATTCTTGAGCTTAAAATTGTGGCAATCTCGCTCCAGCGCGAAGTTTTATTTCTTACTATTTTTCAAACTCATTTTTTTTGCAGTTTTCTCACCGCTCTTGTCTTTTATCTTCCATCCGATGGTGGCGAGAAGATCTCGTTGTGCATTTCAATTCTCATCTCATTGACCGTCTTCTTCCTTCTTCTCGTCGAAATCATTCCGTCGACATCATTGGTGATTCCATTGATCGGAAAATATTTGCTATTCACAATGGTGTTGGTCACGTTGTCGGTCGTCGTCACCGTTGTCACATTGGTCAGTTTTGAAAAGGAAAATCAACACATTTTTTTTCCTAAACCGATTTCAGAATGTTCATTATCGATCGCCGACGACACACACAATGCCAAAATGGATGAAAAGTCTTTTCGTTGATTTTCTTCCTAAGTATCTTATGATGACACGCCCACAACCACCAGGACATCACAGCAAAGTTTCCTTCTTTCTTTGCCCCCCCCCCCCCTTTTCATAAAATCTTGAATTTTCAGCCAAATCGAAAATTCGATCAACAACGTCCATCAACATTCAGCATCACTGCTGGAAATCATATTTTAGAACAAAACGCCGATCTTTTATCACCTGGCTACAATTTGAACAAGGAGGAATCGTCATTTAGCTTGCCAAGAGAAAATTCACCGGTTCGATCAGCTGTTGAAAGTGTTGCTTATATTGCAGATCATTTAAAAAATGAGGAAGACGACAAACAGGTAAAAAAAGAAGCTTTTTTTTACCTGTTTTTTGAATCGGCCGGCTAGTAATCTCGCCCCATTGCTCACAACTAAAATGCCGCGAAAATTTTGTTTTACATTGTTAAATCCCAGAAAACATTTTTTTAATTTACAGTACTGGCCATAAATATGAACAATATTAGTTTTTTGAGAACAACTTTTATCACAGGTAATCCCGATCGTTTTGAAAAAGTGAATTCATAATTCATTTTTAGACGTCTTTTACCGTATTAAAAGACGTCTAAAATTTTCAAAATGATCGGTTGCCTGTGCAAAAAAGTTATTCTCAAAAAACCAATATTGTTTATATTTATGACTGGTACTGTACGTTATCAACAAAAACGGGCCGAGCGTTCCAGTCAAAAACACAACGTGAATGAGAATTCCATTAAAAAATCTCAATTTTAGGTGATCGAAGACTGGAAATACATTTCAGTCGTAATGGATCGAATATTTTTGATCACTTTCACTTTGGCTTGTGTCTTCGGAACATTTGTAATAATTGCTCGAGCTCCATCAATATATGATAATTCTCCAGCTTTAGCCTAAATCCTATTTTTCTAGATATTTTTTTTTCTTATTTGCTTTAATAATCATTCCAAAGTGCATTTTAAACAAAAAAAAAGTTGAATTCAATTTGACAACGGTTAATTTTTAAACATTTTAAATTTTTTGTTAAATTTCCCACTATGTGTATATTATTTGTCCTTCATTTCTCGAAAATTTATTATTTGTGAAAAACGCCAAAAAATCAATAAAATTTCTATTACGCCTTTTGAAAATAATTTATATCACAGATAAGAGAATTCGCGCATAAAATCTGAAAATTAAGGAAAAAGTGAACTTGAAAGCTAAACGGCCTTTGAGAAAAAGTGATGATTTTTTATTGATTGGACAATGAACGAATTGCGGCGGATTGATCACCATTATTCTGAATTATGGCGTTAAATGTTTTTTGAGTAGAATATCCCATGTTGAGGAGATTTGCACAAGTTTCTGAATAACTCAAAACGGTCTGAAAAAAAAAGGCTTGGATTAACCAATTTTCATGTATTTTTTACTTTTTTATCAGTTAGGTTAGATTTTACTAGAAAATCAATAGCTTCATCAATTGTAGCTTTATTAGTTTTTTCGATTGTTCGACAAGCTTTCATATAATATTCTATCTGGAAATTTAAATTTAAAAAAACCTTTCAATGCTTTTAAAGAGTTTTCACCTGTGAAAATCGATGTTTTGGTAATTTTGTCGTGCAAATATTAACGACATCTGGTCGGAATCCTTTTGATAATAATTTTCTTTTCAATTCTTTAATTTTTTCATCTTCCTTCCCTTCAATATTGATTTTTGCCATGTTATTATTGATGGTATTTGTCGGCAATGGATCAAGCGAAGAGCTACTTGACGAGCTCATCAAAACTTCTTGGAGCACCTTTTTTTCATCTAACGCTAACAGCTCAACTTCATCGAAAACACTGTGCTGAGCTTCAAAATCGACAAATGAATTCGATTGATTTCCAGGAAGATTCGAGGATGTCGGCTCTTTTTTGAAACTTGCTGCGCTTAAAGTCACAGGGCATGGTACTAACACTTCCTGAACAAAATCAAAAAAATCTTAATTCAAATTTGCGCAAATTGTTCAATTAAACCTGTGACAATTCTGGAACATCGGAATAAATTGAAGGCTTCGCTTCCTCTTCAGAACTTATTGATTCTTCAACAAACACATTTTGATCATCGAATTGTTTTCTGGCTCGATATTCGGCGTCGAAATTGTACTGAAAAACAATTTGAAATCTACAATTGGTAAAATAAAAATTAAAAAGGAATTTACTTTTATATCTGAAAAAGCTAGATTTTTTGGAACAAAAATGTTTCCTATTACAATATTGGGTGGAGGGTAGAACTTTTGGCTTATTGTCATAGGCAAATCTTGAATATAATCTGAAATTTTTTATAAATATTTAATTATTTAAATAAAAAATACCTAAAAAACTCATTTTTACAAAAAGTTGCGAAACAATGTGTAAAGTAAAAATCAGAAATTTATTTATACAAAAAAAACAATAAAAGTGTGCGATGGATTTGCAATAGACCATGCGGCATAGTAGCTAAAAAAGGCGGAGCTAATAAATACATTATCAATGTCAAACAAATCATATTGCGATTAACGAAAATGACTCATTCCATTTTTCATTTATTTTTGTTGTATTTTTACAGAATCCTTGGAATTTCCATGGCTCTCAGACTTGATGGAACCAGCGTGATCTATGTCTGCACATTTCTTGTTCAAGTAAGCGAAAACCAATTTAAGAAAAAATCAATTTTTTGTTTGCACCAAATTTTCGTTGTTGAAAATTCAGATAATAATTTGGATCACCATTTTTGCGCATCGCCAAATTTTGCGTCATCGAAATAATGCGGCGCGAGTTCGTCCACAGGTTATTTTATTTTATTTTTTTGGAAAGAAGCTTATTTTTCTTCTTTGTTTGTTCCAGATTTCCTTATCCGCTCGAATTTCAAGCAAGAAAGCTGTAAGTCGCCGCGAGCATCAATTGGATAATGTGATTCGATTGCGACAAGAAAATCAAGCTCGTTTAACCGATTGTGTCGCATTACAATTTCGTCAGTCTTTTCAAAGTTTTGGAAGTATTTGTGATATTCATCGTTCTTGTTGTGAACTTTTTTCCAAAGCATGATTAAATAATAATTTATTTTTTTTTTTTCTTTCCCATCTTAACTCAACTCGTGTTTTGTGTTTAAACTAGCCAAAAACCTTGTTTTTATTTCTTTAACTCGTCATTTTAGACAGCGACAAGCCTTATATTCATCGAATGATTGCTGTTGATGAAGTTGGCTTGGAAATTGATGGACAATTACAACGAATTGAAGGAGCAGTTCATCGATTCTCTGGAGAATCGACATATTCTTATCTTAAACGGTGATAGAATCTGTTTTTTGATTTTTGCAACAAAAAATTGAATTCAGAATTCGAGAAAAAGTGCCGAAAATCTCAATGAACGTTGTGAATCGAATTTCTTTCCTACAAGAAGCAGCCAGATATCGTCCGGAAAAATTCGACGTTGAACACGTAATGGAGCTTCGCTCTCTTCTCAATCAATTTTTGAAAATGTTTTTAAAACGAACACATTTTACCTGATTGAAATCTCATCCAGAAATCGAATTTTTGTTGCAGATTATCGGCTGAGTATATTTCATTGCAAGATGAACCATTAGCAGCACCAAGAGGAGTTATTGCATCATTTTATGAGTTTGGACAGAGAATTATGCCAACAAATTCAGGTTCAAAAAGAAGGCGAAATAAATTTGGAGGAAGCGATGGTGAGAATTCCAAAAAATTGATTTTAAAGAAAAAAGCGGCTTTGCATTTATTTTCGGTTTTAAAGCATGTTTAATACTAAAAAATATTCAATTAAGTAAAAAGTGTTTTCAGATATTCAAAATCAGAATTTGAAATAAATTTTAAAAAAAAGAAGAAAAAAAGCAAAATATTTTTTTTATTTAAAACTTTTAAAAAAAAACCAAAAAAAGTGTTTTTTTTTCAAAAATTTAACAAATCTAAAGTTCGACTTGCATCCGTGTTTAATTTCGAAAAAAACAACAACAAAAATTTCAGGTGTTCGATTACTTTTGAAAGATCGCGAAGAGAACGCAGCTCTATTATCACCGCTTGTGACGGAAACTTCGCCAACTCATGTTCGACGACAATCAGATTCGAATTCCATTCTTCTACCGCCAACATAATCAACAAATCAACGTTTCGTTTTGAAATGCAAAACTTTTACAGCTTTTTCGTTTTGTTTTAAAAGCGAATGGCTTTTTTTATTTTGAAAAATTTGAAAAACCAAATATTTCTTTCTCGTTTTTTTGATAATTTTCAGAAGACGAAACAATTGACGGGGATTTTGAAACTTTTACAACTTTTTAATACATTTTTAATATTGTACATAATTATTTTGAATTAAAAAAAGACTTTTTTTTAATTTTTCGAGATTTTTTTAAATTTTAATGGTTAATTTTCCATTGTTACTTTTTTCTAAAGTTTAATAATTGTTTTTAGATGAATTTTTAATACCTTTTTTTCAGGAAAAAAAAGAAATCGATGCGAATATCAAAACCTAGCCTTATCAATTGTTTTTTGGTTTTCTTAATTATTGCAGTCATTGAGTCATATGCCAAAATTGTCATAGAAAATACGAACGTTCTTAACACTACAAGAACACCGGAGAAAGCAGGTAAACATATATTTCGATTTTTGTTGCTGTTTAATTCAAAAAAAAAAAAGTGGTCAAAGGAAATCGATATTTGCAGGTCTTCACGATTTGTTCATTAAAAAAATTGAAAGTGCTGTCGAATATTTTGGATTTGGAATTGAATGCAAAAATGGAGGATATAAAACAGACGAAAATTCGTGTATTTGCAAGAAATATTTTACGGTTTTCTTTTTTTTTTTCTTGTTTAGTTTTTCATAGGTTGGATTTTTTACTCTCTCTCTGCAAAGTAAAGCTCGCTCCAGCGTACACATCACAACAAACCCACACGTTTTCTCGAAAAATTGAGTTTATATCGATTGATAATATTGAGAAAATTCTGTTAACTTGCAAAATCTTAAACTGAGTATCACAACAGTGCATTAGCTGCTGCTGCTGCTGATACTCAAGAATGTCGAGTTGTGAGCGTTGTTGTGCACGAAACCCCGCCGAAAATTTGCCTTAAAACGAGATAATCAAACACCCAAGGTGAAAATAAAAATTACAGGGAAACAATTGTGAGAAAAAAACATGCGTAAATGGAGGAAAATTGGAATATCTGAAAACGAATCGACTGGAAAATGTTTGTAAATGTCCAAAATATATAACTGGAGATCATTGCGAAAAACCAACGTGCACAAATAATGGAAAACTCGTTCATTTCCAAAACAATAAATGGCTATGTGATTGCTCAGAATTGTACTTTTATATTGGAGATCATTGTGAAGTTAGTTGGGAATTTTAAAAAAAGCCTAATTATATTAACATTTATTTTGCAGATTATGAAAATCTCTTATACGTCAATTGGATTTCTAGCAATAACATTCTCAGCAATGTTGTTTTTATGTTTGTTCATTTATTGTTCGAGAAGCGATCGAGCTTCACGTAATTCAAGGCGTATGGTAAAGAAAACTCAATTCCTAGTTTAAATTACATTTTTATTTCCCAAATAAGTTTCAGAGACTAGTCGCCTCATTACCACAAGAGAATAATTTATTGCAAACCGCTGACCGAAATGCAGCTGGAATAATGCGAAGAACAGCCGCCTATCCGAACGGAGTTGTGCAACCATATGTTGTTCGATTGGATACAATTCCAACGTTTAATCCAAGAATGATAGGTGGGTGAAAACTCTTTTTTTCTTATTAAAGAAATCAGTCAACTGGTTTTGAGAAAAAAAAATTAAGTTTAGGTTTTCTTTTGCATTCTTTTTTAAATTATCACAAATCCTTGTCATAATTTTTATTTAGAAACCAAAAAAAGCAGATAAAAATTGCGTATTTTTATTAATTCTATTTTTCGCCGGTCAACAAAGCAAAAAACCGCATTTCGCAAGAAATTTCTATTTTCACTTTTCAATTTCTCAAAAAATTTGCTTCGAAAATTGGAAATGTATTTTTCTAGGTGGCGTTGACCCGCAGCCAACAGCTAGTAATATTCCATCAGGACCGCCCCCATCATATGATCAAGCTCTAATCACACCACAAGTTAATCCGCCGGAATATACGCCAACCGATACTTCAAAATGATATTTCCTTTATAAGTCGATTCAATTTTAATTTATTGTTTTTTTTAGATTTCAAAAACTCGAAATGCATTTTGACGTCTCTCTTGTTACAAAGTTAAACAGGGAAGGAGTCGACGTTGATGCACTCCGAGTTTTATAACGTTTAAAAGTCCCAATTACGCAATTCCATAATTCGCCAAATCAATTTTTCCTAATTTAAATTTTTTTTCAATCTTTACTTTTTTTATTTTAAAAATTCGCTCGGGTAATACCATAAATGTAAAAACAAATTCAACTTTTTCACCCCCTTTTCCCCCTAAATAGACTTTTTAAATTGTAAAAAAATTTTAACCGAAATCCAACTCATTCTCATCGTTTGTGATCAATTTCTTTTCTTGTCAGCTTTTCTTTTATTCAGCAAAATTTCTCAGGATTTTATGCGACATTTTAATCAAAACCAATGTCTTTCATTCAGTTTTTCAATTCAGAATAAATTATAATTAACAAATAAAACAACAAAAATACTTTTCGAACCTGTTTTCTCCGTTTTTTGTTTGAATTTTTTTTTTCAATTTTATAACACAGCTTTGCTTGTTGTTTTCAAAACACCATCGTCATCGCTCAACTTTTTTTCTTGTGCTGTTTCTGAAATTTTGAACTTTCTTGAAATGAAAACACAAAGCTTGTTTATTCG
Organism: Caenorhabditis drosophilae; assembly: GCA_963572285.1. Lineage (NCBI taxonomy): Eukaryota > Metazoa > Nematoda > Chromadorea > Rhabditida > Rhabditidae > Caenorhabditis > Caenorhabditis drosophilae. Next base: position 5,378,381 of record OY751560.1, on the reverse strand, counting down.
CTCACCGTTGACATTTTTCAAATTTATTTCAACTTTTTTCTCCGCGTCATCAGCTTTTTTGTTTAATTGGGCTACAATGTGCTCTTGTTTTTCAATCAGCTCCTTTTGTAGTTTTTGCTGCTCCTTCATTTCGACCAGCAATCGAACCGCTTCCGTTTCATTTCCTTTCGCTGCCATTTCAGATATATCGTTCAGCTTCTTCAAACCGAAAAAAAAATGATGAGAAGAGCGGGACTTTTCTTTTGTCAAATCATTTGTTTTTACCGCCGAAATGTTCAAGTTGGTGTCCAACACTTTTTCTTCGAGACTTTCCAATGATTTTAGGACCGGTGGTTTATTGGCTTCTGCCGAATCTTCTTTTGCTTTTGGCTTTTCAACCACTGAAGTCTTGTTTTCAGCCGTCAAAATTGCACAAGTACTTGCAATCAGAATAAAAAGTCCAATGATTAGACAAATCTGAGCACATTTTCTTTCAAAAAATTAGTTGTTCTTTTTCTGAACAAAATACTTTTGCTGAAGTGACAGTCGCTCTTGATTTTCGTAATCGGTTCGTTTCGATTTCAGTTTTGCTCAAAATATAAATTGTGGACGGAATAATTGTTGACACCAGACTGCCGATAAATGCTCCAGTCAAACCGAGAATGAACTCCACTGAAACAGAAAACAGACTTTTCATTAATTTCCCAAAGACGCTTACCGTTTGGCGTTAATATTGCCGTTATTGTGTTGAGCACAAGAATGATGACAGTGAAAAGGTGAAATGTGCACTTTTCTAGCTCCACACCCGACATCATATCATTGTTCTGGAAATTTATTAGGTTGAGAAAGCCGAAAAAAAATGAATAATGATCCCGAATATATATTTTTTTTAAATTAAAAATTGTGTGCGAATTTTGCAGAAACCCCGCCCATTCTTCTTTTCGCCTACACAATGTTTTTTTTTCACTACCTCGGCTCAAGAAAAGATTTCGTGCTCTAGCACACCCTCGGATTTTGCTGAGCATCAGCAGCAGTTAATGCATTGTGATACGCAGTTTAAACATTGTTTGTATAACACAAATTTCCGAGAAAACGCTCGCTCACTCGTGCGCGCCAGTGTTCAGGCAGAACAGTGGCTTGCGGCACGAAAAGATGGGCGGAGATTAAATAAACATATTTTCCTTTTTTCTTCTTTTGAAATCAAACGAACATTTCGAAGAATTAAGCAAAACAGCGCGATTCTTGTCGGGAAAAGCATGAGTGGAATTGACACAGCAATCGACAATAAAAACGCGATTTTCAGCGATTGTGTCAATATTGTGGGCGAAAACTGAACCAGCACATCGCCATGCAATTCGTTCGAATAAAATGCGACATATCCAAAAACTCCGACTGCTGCATACCTGAAATGTCACCAAAAAAAAAACACATTGAATTTTAACGAATTTGCTTGTCTCAATGAATCATTTTTTTTTAAATATGCCCCTCCCTCCTTTAAAACCGCCCGCCCCTGCCCCCAACTTGCATGGCTGCACAAATGTTGATCGATTGCGACACAACGTGATCCACCTTCTCAACCGACGCACTTCTCATACACGAAATCACGGGAAACAATTGAGTCTGACAGCACATTGCCATGCAGACGATTGGCAGACTGAAAATTAGTGGAAAACAACTTTCTACTCGTTTTACTCTCAAAAATTATCCAAAACAACACCAAGTTAAAATGCCTTGCGGCCTCCACCAAACTACGTGCAAACTCCATTCTCCTTCGTAGATCGTTGGCAATGATTCAAAAATCTGAAGATGACAACAAATTATAGCGAGGTCTCACTTCAGCTTCGTCTTCTTCTTTCTTTTTTCTTTTTTCTACTCACCATTCGGAGAACAAAAATTGTGTAAAACGTTACGGCCAACAAGCTGATTATTGAGAACTTTTTCAAATCATCTATTATTGATAATGGCAAAACAATGAATAAAATCACTACAACCTGCAAAAAAAAAAAACGAATAAAATAATAAAATCGATTGATTGAGCTCAATTGCGCTCTATTGAAATTTCAATTAGGTCTTAATAACTAAAAAACCAAAGTTCAGGTTAGACCCAGAAGCTTAATAAGAGACCTAATAACATTTATGTGTGTCACACATCCGAAACAAAACATTTCAAGCAAGATTTTTCTCTGATACGAAGCTTTAAAAATAATTTTTTGTGGCCTAAAAGTAACTTCGCGATTTAAACTTTGATTTTCAACGAAATGTTGATGTTGAAGTGCCCCCGGACAACTCATCCAAAAGTGCGGCCCTTTGATTGTGTACGCTGGAGCGAGATTACTTCGTCGCAGGTATTTAAAACTCTGCATAACTTGAATTCGACAAAAATGTTTGGGAGGGGGGAGGGGGGAGGTAATTTATCCATAGAGCGCAATTTGAGCAATCAATGAATTAATTACCATCACTAAAATTCGAAGTCGTTGTGTTGGCGCTTCAAGTTCTAAATATTCGGCAGCAATGTGTGGTCCAATATCGCCAATCATCACTGTGAATGCAACAGTTGACGATAACAAAAAACTCAACAAACAAAACTGAAAATTCGTTTATCAATTTTTCAGCAAAAAACCCGAAACAAAAAAAAAAACCTCAACGACACGTCTTCCACCTGCTCCAAGTGTCGACATTGCTAAACTTTCATACGTTCGTGTCCTGCAATTTTAATCAATAATTATTGTAGTTCATTGAGATTATTGATTCGTTACTTTGTATCAAATGCGGCTCGGGCTAGAAAATGACACGTTAGTTTTGTTAAAACCGCACAAATTCCGATCAATATTGATGCCAATAAAATGCCGCACTGAAAATCATTGGTTTCTTTCTTCCTCCCGTTTTTTTTCTTTTTTCTGTTTCTATTAAATTCCTTAACGCTTTTTCCAAGAAAAACTTTCAAAACTTTGAATTTTAGCGCTAAAAAAATCGAAAAAAGCCATTATAATTGCAGTTCGATGTCTAATAATTATCGAATTACCTGTTGGAAGACGTAAGGCATCGCTAAAACTGAAACTCCGATGATGCAATTTGCAAGATTGAACACGTGTGGCCACGGTGTAAAATTCGGATCATTTACGCTTGCCGTCGTTTCATTTTCGTCATCTGATTTATCTGGAAAATGCAAATAAAAAGAAGAAAAAACACACAATTTTTCCGTGTTGTTGAATAATCGAATTTCCCGCGCCTTTTTTTCAAATTCTGTTCAATATTTGTACAAAAAAGAAATGCGCGCTCACGAAAGCCTTGACAGGAAACTTTTTTTTTCTCTGGTTACACCCACGCGTGCGTGCGTGAACAACATAATTGTGTGCGCTGGAGCGAGTTTACTTCACAGTTCGTAGTTGAAAACACTCAGCCCTGACCATTTTCACCTCTTGTTTTTTTTTAAATCAAAAAATACCATCAATTAAAACCGATGACGATGAAGAAATTAATTTTCGATTCAATAATCCTTCTTCCTCTTTTCTATCTCGTTTTTTCATCTGACAAAAACCTAAAAAAAAACCGTCTTCAATTTTTAAATAAATTCTAAAATGCTATTTCGATAAAGAATTTGAAAAATACAAAAATAATCAATGAAACGATAAGAAAAAAAATCTTTTATTTACAAAATAACAATTTTATTTAAAAATCAAATTGGTTGGGCGGCGATTGCCATAAATTGCTCCAAATATTGTGCACAAATTTCATCAACATCATTATCAAAATAAATCAATTTTAACTCTTTTTTAAGCTGAAATTTGAATTTCTTTTTTCTTTCGATTTCTCATTTACCTTTGCTAAAACTCGTATCGCTTTTAATCGTTCTGCTTCTTCAGACCACTCATTTTTTCCAATGTTTGCCTTTTTATTATCAATTACACTTTTCCAATCATTTTGAATCTTAAAAAAAATCAAAAACGTTTGAAATTCAATTATTTCTTATCGATTTTTACAATTTCAAAAACGTTTCTTCCTGGAAAATCACAATTTTTCAGTGTCCATTCAGTGAAAATGCCTTGATACGCTGACTTGTAATTACATTTCAGAAAATTCTGGAAACAAAATCGCCTCGTTTCGAATTCTTTTCTTATTTCTTACTCTCATTTCACTCCAAACTACTGAAAAACTACTTTTCTGATTCAAATACATGAGATTTACAACCAATGATGGGATTGATACTGGCAATAGTTCACAAAGTGGTAAAGCGTGCGAGAATCTTGACCATCCTGTCACAAAAACTCCAGACACTTTAGATGAAGCCTTCAAATTTTCAAAAAATTTATGATTTTGGGAAGAAAAGAAAAATATTTGTTTTTCCTACTTTCTCATTCATCTCCATCAATTTATCATAACTTTGATGATTCTCGAAATATCTGAAAATGTCCAAAAACGTCTGCTCTTTTCCATTTGCTCCTTTAAAAGCGCTGGCCAGATAAAACTCATCGAACACATGATTGATTCGATCGAACAATCCGTGTGGAAAATAGCCGTCTTTCGTCACATCTGTTGCGTATCCCCAAACGACTGGAATTATTTCATCTTGCAATTTGGCATTTTTCAGCATTTTCTCTTCATTTTTATCAAACATGTCATTCCAGGCAAAAATTGAATCGAAGCCAGCACGTTTGGCAATTTTTCCAACTCTGAAAAATTGATTTTTTTTCTCTTTTTCTCTCTCTCTCTGACTTTGAAATATGTCGAAGTTTCAATGTTTCTTTATCAATTCGTTCTTTTTCCATTTTTCTTAAACATCGCCCATCAATTCCGATAGGATTTGCTTCATCGGCTCCAATATGAATTCGTGTCGAGTTCGGGTGTAATTCTCGAACTTGTCGAATCATTGTTTCGATGATTTTTAATGATTTTTGATCGGACACACAAATTGTGCTTTTCTGTTTATTGATTTTTGCTTTTAAATTGTCTTTTATAAACTTAAAAAACCTCATTAAAATCTTCTCGCAAACCTCCAAAAGCCTGTTTTTTAAGTAAAAATTCTAAATGCCCAAACGTCTGAACCAGTGGAATAATTTCGAGATTATTTTGTGCGGCAATCTCAAAAAAAAAAAATTGAAATTCGCTTTCTTTTTGTAAATAAAAACGAAAAAAAAAATAAAATTTAAAAACCTGCTGGATTTTCCAAATATCGTCCTTCGAATAATGATTTGCTCGAACAATTTGCTCGATTTCTCCCCAATATGGAAACATGTCTTCATATTCGATGAGAATTCCGTCAACATACAAATCAGCGAGCAATTTGAACCATTTTTCAAGATATTCAATTCGCGGTGGTGCTCCTTTGAGATCAAGATGAACAATTATCTGAATATTTCATTTTCGTTTTGTTTTGGTCAACTTTTGTGCTGAAAACTCTTTTCTTTACATTTTTATACCGTCGCGTTGTTTTTATGGAAATATTTGATGAAAAATTGGCAAAAAATCCCAATTTATCATTTTCTGTGTAATAAATGAGAAGAAAAAATACAAATGTTGGCAGCAGAAAAATCGAAAGTCGTAGAAAACTGAAAAAAAACGGTAAAAAATGTTTTTTATTTTGGAAAAATTCTTTTTTACCTTGAAGATAATACCATTTAAATTTTTATCATTTCAAAAAAACATTGAAAACTAAAAACAAACCAAAAAAGCAAATCGTTTGCAATGTGATGATGACTAAATGGCCTAGAAAACCAAACGCGGACTAGAAACCCAATATGTGTTGGAAATTAAAAAAAATAACTTCTCTCGAAATTTATTAATATTTTAAATACAATTGTTAATTTATTTAACATTAGCTATCACACTGTCGAATACGGTATTCGAAATATCAGACAAATTCTCAAAAAAACGAAAAATCGTAGAATATTATATAATCGAATCAATGATTAATGTCTTATTTTTGATATTTATTGGAAAATCGCGCCCTATAAAAGGAGCAGGGTGCACCACGAATATTTTCAGGAGCCGAACCCTTCTGATCACACTGTTTTTTAACAATATTTACAACCAAAAACAGAAAAAAGAAAAGAAAATAATTTACAAAATCAAAACTCGCTCTATTGACAATTTTTTAATTAAAAAACAAAAGAAAACCTAAAGAAAATTAAACGAAACACAGAATTTCTTCTATTTTCAGTTACAAATAAGCAGGTTGATAAAAAAAAAGAAGTTTGAATAACAAAAATTATTCTTTTAAACTTTTTCTTCTCACCTTTTTAGGAAAATTGAAGAATTGTAAATAGAGCGTGTTTGCATAACAGCATTTCAATTATTGCCGCTACCGTTTTTACACAAAATTTGAAAATATTCAATTGAAAAATATCAAAATAAAACTTTTTGCCCCATTTTTTTCATCCAAAATATGCTTTTTTTGCAATAAAATATTTTCCTAAAAAAAATTTAAAAAAAAAACAAAAAACAAATCTAATCTAATCAAATAATTTCACAATTTTATTTGCTATTCGGTTCGATGACAAATTCGAATCATTTTTTCGCATGTTGCCACCTAATTCGGCTACTGTTCCAGATAGTACTCGAATCTGTTTTCCAGCTGTTCGGTTAAAACACAACATTTCTTGCCCTGGTATCCATGCTTCTGTTATTCCTCCCTGAAATTTTTGTATTTTTTCCGTTTTCTGGATTCTCTGCACTCTCCGAATCTCTGGATTTTTTTAAAAATCGACAAAAAAAAAATCCAGTCGAGAACCGCGACGCGTTAGACTTGTCTACGTCTCTTTCTCTCTCTCTTTGTTTAAATTTTTTTTTTCTAGATGAAAAATGTTGCTTTTCCTACCGTTTGTTGACATTCATAAACTGAAACACTTGGAAACGGTAAATAACCAGCAACACATGGAACAATGCTTAATGCTGATTGTCCTAATCCATTTTCTTTCACTGTAATCACTGAAAAGCTGGAAGTTTACATACAGAAAAAATTATTTTTTTTAATTTAACTTTTTGTTCTTTCTGTCAATGACCAAATTCTTTCATCGGCGTCTAAAACCACAAACAATGCACATGGTGTATCATTTAAGCATCGAATCGAAATGACAAAGTGGCACGGCGATGATGCTCGACACAGCTGCGCTCCGGGTTGTTGTGACAGGATTTGAGTACAAATCTCGAACTTCACTTCGGGAACTGTTAACTCAACTTCGTCATCGAATGAGTATTCCAATTGGTTTATTTGATTTTCGTCCACTCCAAAATCGTCAAAATTATTTTCGACTTTATAAATGACTTTTAATCGATGCTTTACTGATGATCCTTTAATTGGAAGCTTCCAAACAAGATTCATTACACTTAACATCTCACATTTCTATAAAAAAATATTTTCAGATGTTTTTGTCTGAAAAACAATGAACTGAAACAATTTGAAATCGTTTCGAGACCAATTTATGTTTATTTTGAATGAAAATGTCTCATTTTAATTCAAATTCGTTCGAAAATGCACAAACCGTTGGATATTTTGTTATAGGCTCAGCTGATTGAATTTGATCACAAATATCGATCGCATCCAACGATGCCTTTTCAATCAAAATTGTGATTCCAGATCCAGTTGATCGATTGATTTCGACTTCTAATAAAACACTGAAATGGCCACAAATAAAAATTATTGAACATTTCCTTGTTTTTTTTTTAAATCAAATTTCATCTTTTCTCACTCGGTTGTCATCATTGATGTTTTACTACTAATCACCATTATTGGCACAAAAACCAACGGAATTGCGTACTTTTGTTTCATCCATTCAATTTTAAGCTGAAAGATGGAAGGAAATAAGAAGCAAACATTCGTTGAATCCCAACGTTTTTCGAAAAAATTGTTTTATTCCTTTTCAAATATCAAAAAATCACCAAAATTTGTTCAACTTTTTTTTTTGTTGATAAAATTTCATGAAATTAAACCGAGCCCTAACTATTCTGTGATAAGTTATCAGTGTAATAAATGTTTATAACTTTTCTCTCTCTCTCTCTCTCTCTTTCTTTCTCCTCACAACAAAATTTCGTTTAATCATAAATTTACTGCAAAAAAACCGAATTTCACCCAAAAAACCCTTCATCAATTGATGTAGTCTCACATGATTTTTACCTATCAAAACCATGCAAATTATATAATCAATTGATTATGTGTCGCATCGCATAAATTTTTATATAAAATTTCTCAACTACTGATAAATAAGCTTCAATTTTAAATGGTGTGATATGATAACTTAATTATTTTCTACTATAAAAAGAGCTTTCTCCTTAAAATTCTTCATTTTCAATCCTTTTAAGCCGAGCAAATAAAAAGAAAAGAAAAAAAACTTATAAAAAAAATAAAGGAAAGAAAAAATGTTTTTCCTAATTTTTCTAACCAATTTATGCGTCATTTTCACTTTCGCCTCTCCAATCAACAATTTTGGTTCTTGTCCATTTCCAAATGGGACCGATAAACAAATTCATTCCTACATGTGTGCTGATGAACAATTCACTATAACCGATATTCAAACTTACGATCAGAATGGTAAACCAATGTATCCGATCAATCCACACCATCAATTCATTCTCAATTTGACCACGTTTAATCACGGCCAACAAATCAATGACAATCGTGTCAATGTGAAGCTTTATCAATATAAAGCCGGATGGTCTGGTGGATGTGGATGGAATTCAATTCCAACTTTTGGATTATTGTAATTTTTCTTTTTTTCATTCATTTTATCGATTTTTGTTCAATATTTAGAAATAATATTGATGGATGCGATTTTGCTCATAATTGTCCTTTAACTACAGGACCTCTTTTCCTGATTCTTCCACTTGATCTTTCTCAATTTTCAGCTATTATTGATATGTTAGCTGCTTACGTAAGTTTTTTTTTCCTGCTTTAATTTTTTATAATTTTATTTATTTAGAAACCTTATCAACTTGAAATTCGAATGTTTAATAACAATAAGGGATCAAATAAAGAAGAAATTGCTTGTGTTATGGCTCAAGTTCAGCTTTCATAAAAACTTTGATCGGTTTTTGTATATTTATTATTTATTTTTTTTTCGAAATTAATAAAAATCTGATTTTTTTTTAATTTTTAAAATAATTACCCCCCTCCCCACTTAATTCATGCCAAATCAAATGAAAAATCGATACTTACAACTTTTTTTTGAAGCGACGCTGTTTCACAAGTGTTCGAATCGATTTTCAGCCAAACCAGAAGCTCAATTTTTTTCTTCTCAAACGAGCTCATTTTTTCCACTTTGACATTGAGCTCCTCAATCCATTCTAATCGATTTTTGTCCAAAAATTTGAATAATTTCGAGCACGAGCTGATATTTAATTCGCTTCCATTTTCAATTTCACATTTTGCTTCGATTTCAATTTCAATTTTTTGAAGAATTCCAGCCAAAAATGCTGAAAATTTGGATGGTAATTTTTTCTTACTTCAAACATAAAATGTCATTACGTTTATTGGGAAATTCATTTGAAATTGTGACTGAATGTGGTGTTGAAATGGAAAATAGAACTGGCGGTTTACTGTACAAAACTTTTGTCGTTTTATAATTCAAAATGCCATTGATTGATGTCATTTGAACATTTTCAATCACAAAAAATCCAATTTCTCGAATATTCGACTCAATTATAATTTCGTTGTCACCCGGAAACAGATTGAAACTTGTTGATTCAACATCAAAACTCAAAAATTGCTCATCTGAATTTATCGATTTTCTCATTTTCAATTCCGAAACAAATCGAGCCGTTTTCTCTTTTTCCTCAAAAAACTAAACGTCTAAACACGAAACAGAAGGAGCATTTTTTCGAACCTCGTGCAGCAACGATAAAATTGATGAATTATTGGCTTCAACAATGTTCGCCGAGTTTGATGACGTGAAATGTAACGCAACTTTTGACTTTTCCAAAACAAAATTTAATTTTGAGAATATTTTTAATTTGATGAAGAATTTCGAATCTGTTGTTTGAACTTCGTTGAAAGGTTCAATTCGAAAAACAAAAAAATCATTGACTGATATTGATTCCCAGCTGAAATTCTTCTTTTTTCTTTAAATTAACACACAAAAGAAAAATTAATTACTTTAATGGTTTTTCAAGCTTTTTCACATTTTCCAGAAAAATATTTTTTTCCTCATTTTCACACATTGAAATGAAGAACAAAATTGGAAAAAGATTCATTTTGTTTGGAATATTTTCCGCTTCAAAATATTCTTGACATAAATTTCGCAGGAAATTCGCTGAGCTTTTTTCGAATGGTAACGCGTTCAAATGATTCTGATTTATTGCCAATTTAGAAACAGGAACTTTTCCTTGAATTTCTCTGAAAGTCCACTTTTCTATAATTATCGTTTCTTATTCCATTCAGAAAACCTTAAAAAAGAAAAAAGCTTGAAAGTGGTGTGAAGTGATTGACGATGTCGATTTGAATAATTCAATGAATTAACACAAACATCATGTAAATGCTCCAATTCTATTCCCATATTTTCGTTCTCTTCAATGATCTGAAAATCATTTATTTTTTTTCAAGAAAATTCTCACAATTCAAAACCGTTTTTAATCGTTTTGACGTTTCAGTTTCATTTATTTTCAACCAATTCTTTAATGTTTCAACTTCTTGCGAATTCGATTTAATTTGAGACAACAACAAATGAAGCTGAATAAGTTTAAGATTTCAGAACTTATAATTGATTGCTTCTTACTGCGTTGAATTTTGTTAAATGAAGCCGAGAAACTAATGAAGAAGCAATATTTAGATGAGAAATGTCACAAATCAATGTACAAATATCCAATGCTTCATAAATTGTCCACCAAATCCAGCAACATGTTTTATGAACATCTCTTTGATTCTACAAAAAAAAAAAGGAGATGAAGAAGAAGAAGAAGAAGAAGCATTTTAAGCTTCTTTCAAATTACATTCATTTGTAAATTAAATTCTTCAACCGCATCAATACAAATCAGAGTTTTTCTTAAAATTTCAATGGCACAATCTGATCGAAGTGATGGTGCAGCATCATTTGATTTCATTTTAGAAAGATACAAATGAATATTTATCATTATTTGCTGACACAAAAGATAGTTTCGTATTCCTGAAAATTGTATAAAATAAAATCGATTTTTTCTTTCTTTTTTTTTTTTGTTAAAAAAATAAACCCAAATAATGTGAATTGGATTTTTCGAATTGTTGCAACTCAAAATGTTTTATTAAATTTGGACGATCCTCAATTGTCACATTTAAAAATTGAGAAAGCCATTTCGGTGAATCAATTTGTGATCCTTTGACTACGAACTCATTCAAAAGTTGCTCCAAATCATCAAACACTGAAATTGCGAATTCAATGGCGCCAAAACTCCAATGATATTTTGCATATTCTGTCTGAAAATGGTTTTTTTTTCAAAAAAACCAAGTTTTTTTTGAATACCATTGAAACAAAATATTGAAACGGATCCCAATTATTTTGTTTTCGTTTTTCAAATGCAGTTTTCAACGAATGATCCCAAATGTCAATAACAAGATTTAAGTGATTAAAAAGAAATTGTTGAATATTTTGGGTAAAAGAAATAAAAGAATTATGATTTGTGGGATCGGCAATCTCCAAAAGTCTTAAAATTGCTTCATTTTTTTTTAAATTTTCCAATTTTCAATTTACTTGTTTTGATATTTGCTAAAATCATTTTTGATTTTATCAAGAATTGCATTTTTCGTCTTTTTATCTTTTACATTTGTTGAATTAATGATGATCACCCATTGAACGTCAGGTTTTGTATTAACTTTTGCGAACCAATCTGATACGTTATGACGAACGTTAACCCGATAATCATCGACATTCTACAAATTTTCAGATTTTCTTTATTTTTATTCGTCTTCCTTTTCTTACTGAAACACAAATATTAAAAACATGCAAATAGGCGATTTTTTTAATTTCTAATGGTGAAATTGTTGGACCAAAACACAGCTTATCATCAAACTTTGTGAATTTTAATGAAAACGTGAGAAGATGAGGAAAGATCTTGGAATTTCTGAAAAATCAGCAAATTGATTAATGTTTTGAATAACGAGAGGAACACTTTTTCCAAACTACTGGATTTCGTGCAAAATGTGAAGTGAGAGCGTGTTGATAAATTGAAAATGATGGATCAACACCGGAGCCTAAATAATTCGTTTATTTTTAATTATTAAGTTAATTAAGCTTACATGTTATAATCACTTGACTTTTGATGAAAGATTTTGTAAAACTGCTTAAATTTAAATCTTTTCTTTCCATAGGTTTAATCTGAATGAAAACATTTATTTTTATTTCTGCGAATATTCCAATTAAAAAGTTTTTTTTTAATGTAGAAAAATGCAATTTTTAACAAAACCACAACATATAAATTAGAGCGCAATTGCTCTATCTTAATTTTATACCGCACCGACCAGAAAATTTGGATGGTTAATGAGCGTTTAAATGCGAAAAATAAAAGAAAATTTTTTAAAAAACTAAATTATCTCAAATTGGTTACCTTTTCAAAAGAAAAAAGTTAAAAAATAATTAAATTTTCGTTAAAAATACAATAAAAATGCATTTTAAACTGTTTAAAATCAATATTTTTAAAAATTGGTGAAATTAAATCCCGCAAATTGTTTATTTAAAAATCATTTGGGACGCTTCACTTTGAAGCATCAAGTGCGCTCTAATTGCAACAGGGAAAAAGCGCAAACCTTGAAAATCGATCGATAAATTCAATAAAAGTTTTGACGACGTGAAAAAGTTGAAAAAAAAAGGAAAAAAATTTTAACAACAAATTTATTTCTAAAAAAATTAAAGTTTAAAATATTTTAAATTCAGAAACGAAAAAATGTGGAATTTTAAGACTGAGAAAAGGTCACCAAAAAATTTAAAATTTAAAAAAAATCGATATTTCTTCAAAAAAAAAAAATCCTGACTGAAGGGCATTTTTGATGATTTTAGAAATTGCCGAAATTCAGCTGGAGTTTGTCGTGAATTTCATTTCTCAACCAACACTTATAAAATTGGAGAAAATGTGAGGGAGCGAATTGTTTGGTGACCAAAAAAAAAAAAAAAACTTTTTTTGCAGCTCTCAGCTTCTGTGAATCCTGAAGATTATGCAAACATTGTGTCGAATCTTCAATCCGGTAATTCGCACACTTTTTTGGTTTTACTGCCTCGCTCCATCCGCCCCCGCACCACCCACGCGTCAATTATCGATTGATAATATATTTGAGTGACAACAAACGCGCTACGTCAACAAAAAATGCCAAGTGTGTGTGCGTTGGAGCACGAAATCTCGCTTGTAGAAATTTTGAAAAGTCAAGAGAGAGAGAGAGAGAAAAGAAATCGAAATTTTATTCTGAAAAAAAAGAAAAGAAAAATTCCAGCAGTGTGCCTCAACGTTGCTCGCCGAGTCGCTTGCCCAGCGCACGATTCTCGCCTGTGGAACGAGATGCCGTTGAAGAAGAGGTCAGTGTGGAGCATTTTGAAAAAAATCCTCGTCTTTCTCGTCTCATTCCTCTACATTTTGCTGCCGCCATGGCCACCGAAAATTTTTCGAAAAATCGTCTTTTGTGCTCCGCAACGCGGCAAATATTATTATTTGATTGGGATAAAGGTGAGGCGCAATTTCTTTTTGGGACTGTTAGTAGTGATAACCTCGCTCTAGCGCACAAGTGCACTGGAGCACGAATGCTCGCTTGGCAATGTTGTAAAAGAGAATCAATTTTAAGGGAAATAAAACTGTGGCGTGCTTCCGAGCATCAGAAGCTGTTGATATGGATCATTTATCGATTTGTTTACCACAAATGATTAAGCCGAAAATTCGGGCCATCGATGTCTTTTATCATCTTCTACGCTGCAAAGTCTTTCCCTTATCCTACAATCAAATCAATAAAATTTGTGTTATGGAATTGTATTGTGAACAATCGATTCGTTGGTTACATCGAGACAAGAATCGAACAAGGTTTGGTTGAAATTTAAAAAAAAATAGAAAGTGAATTCGTGGCAAGACCTGAGTCGCAACAAAAAAACACAGTTTTAAAGGCGCAACGCTCCTTTAAAAATGTAGTCGACACAAAAATAACAAAAATGAAACGAATTCGTGGCAAGACCTGAGTCGCAACAGAAAAACACAGTTTTAAAGGCGCAACGCTTTTTCAAAAATGAAGTCGACACAAAAACAAAACTAATGCGAATTCGTGGCAAGACCCGAGTTTCTTTTTGAAGGCGCGTCGGCTCCTTCTTCAAAAAAAAAAAAAAAAGTCTAAAATTTCGTTAAAAAAAATTCTCGAGAACAGAATTCGCTCACCGAACCTGATCATCTTCTCTCAACCCAACTCGTCGGATCTCGGATGTTGCCTGATGATGGATCCGAATTTTGCCGACATTGGCGATTTTCTACAGTGCGACTTGTTGATCTATGACTATCCGGGTTATGGAATAAGCGAAGGGCAAACGAATGAGAAGAACGTCTATGATGCCATCGACGCTGTCATGCGGTTTGATTTTATTTGATTTTATCGATTTTCGTTGATTTTTGTTGTCCGCTTTGAAGATATGCGATTGAGAAGCTTGGCTATGATCCAACAAAAATTATTCTGATTGGATTCAGCCTTGGAACGGCTGCAATGATTCATTTGGCCGAGCAATACAAGGCAATTTATTGATTTTTGTTTGTTTCTTTCCTTCTTTGACGAAACACAGACAGCAGTGACGCGATGCGGTTGCGTCGCGGTTTTTTTTTGGGGGGAAGGAGAAAATTTTTTAAACAATTTGAATTCTTCAAGGTGGCCGCACTTGTACTGATTGCTCCGTTCACCTCGTTCTATCGAATAATCTCAAGAAATCCGTCGCTGCCACATCCATGGTTCGACATGTTCCCGAGTCTCGAAAAGGCGACACAAATCCGCTCGCCAACACTGATTTGTCACGGCGAAAAGGACTGTCTGGTCAGCCACAAGCACGGCGAGCACCTCAAATCAATCATTGCCGACAGCGAACTGTATCTGCTGAAGACGGCCAGTCATCAGGGAATATTTTGCGAGCGAGAGATGTGGGACAAAGTCGAAGAATTTCTGGGCAATCGCGTCGGCATCACGAAGAACTGGATTGAGTATTTGCAGGCCGAATCGGATATTTCCAATGGTGAGACAGCCGCTTCTTTTTGTCAAAAGGGTTGCGTTGCGTGCTTGCGTTGCGTGCTCTTTCATACCTTAATTGTCATTTATTTTAAATCGCAAGGCACACGGCGACGCATGAGAATTGTTTGCGCCTTTCTCTCACTTCTTTCACCTTACGCGACGCACACGCGACGCACAAGAGTTTTCTGCGTCTCTCTCTCTCTCTATTTCTTTCTCCATACGCGACGCAAACGCGACGCACAAGAGTTGCCTACGTCTCTCTCTCTCTTTTTTCTTACGCGACGCAAACGCAACGCACAAGAGTTTCCTACGTCTCAATCTCTCTCTCTCTCTCTCTCTCTCTCTCTCTCTCTTTCTTTCTCCTTACGCAACGCACACGCGACGCACAGTAGTTTTCTGCGTCTCTCTCTCTCTCTTTCACCATACGCAACGCACACGCGACGCACAGTAGTTTTCTGCGTCTCTCTCTCTCTCTCTCTTTTTTATTTTGAATTTCAGTGACAGAAGTTGCGCAATCAAACCCCACAAAATCAACAAACGAATCAATAATTGGAACTTTTTGAGACGTTTTAACCTTTTTTTTTAAATTTTAAAATGAAAAAACGAGAAAATAAAAATTATTTTGGAATTTCAAACGAGAAAAGCAGAAAAAGCGAAATAAATTCGAATAATGACAAGCACCGAAATCGAAATCTCCAACTGGTTTGACACAATAATAAGGGACGAAAAATATTTTACGGCGAGATACGCAAAAACGCTGAGCCGCATTTTCAACATTGAAGTCGACCTGGTTTGAATCTTTTTTTTTTCTTTTTGGCTGAAATTTCAGCGGCTGCAAATTTTCAATTCAGCTCGTCAAGATTGTGGCCATCGTTTTTCTGACGACGCTTGTCGTCAGCAAAGAAGTGAGACGATCATCAGACAAAAACAAGAAGCGACCACCTCCTGCTCCAGCGCACAACACCCCCGCCGCCCCCGCACGCCAAAGAAATTTTTAAGTGCGAGTGGGTGTGTGTGCGCTGGAGCACGAATTGTCGCCTGATTTTTGTATCGCTCTTTTCCCCCTCTCTCTCTATCTTGTTTTTTGCAGGCTCATTACCTGGCAAATTTTGTGCTCATCGCCTATCCAATAATCGTCACATTTATTCATCCGCAAGAAAAACCGCCAACACGATGGCTGCTCATTCACTGGCTTCTTTTTGGCTTCTCGGTGCTCTTCGATCGGCTCCTTCAATTCATTCCCTTCTATTTTGCCATTAAAGTGGTCCTCTTCACTGCTCTCTACTTGCCACCGTCGAATCGGGTCATTGTGAAGATTGAGGATGGTTTGATGAGGATTCGAGTTGGCGCTTGAGAGAGAAGAGAGAAGAGAGAAAGAGAGAAAGAAATAATTTATTTAATAAATTATTGATTGAAAAAGCAACAGAAAAAAAATCGATAATTCACGACGTCTTCAAAAGAATTGCACCATCAAAAACTCTTGACGGCCACTGCTTCTGGATCTTCTCGACGTTGTCGTCGTCATTCTGATGATGACGATGATTCAGCTTGATCTGTGTTGTGTTCTCAAAGTGTCGCAACATTTTTGTTGTGTGCGACTTGACAGCAGCGCTGGCGCTGCTGTCGGACGTTGTCGTCGTCGACACTTGCGATTCTTGATTGTTGTCGATGGTCTGAATGTGAATCAGACGAATCGACTGTCGCTCGGCGACGCTGGCGAGAAGACAAGGAATGTAGAGATTTTTGGAGACGTTGAACCGAAGTGTAAATGAATCGCCGCCATCGAAGTGTTGATCGTCTGAAGGGGAAGTTGAAAAATAGACGAGATGTGATGGAAGAACTTGGGAAATCTCATCGAGAACTTCTGAATCCTTGGCTGAACTCAAATCGATTTTTGACTTCTGAAATCATTTTTCGTTTTCTTCGAATCAAATCAGAAAGTGGAAGACGAACGGTAAAATTTTTCGATGAAGCTTGAAGAAACTGCACAAACTCGTGCTCATCTGACGATTCACCATAAATCAGTAGATGCGGCTCGACGGCTGTCGTCAACTCCTCATGCTCGACGAATTTTGTCGACGAACACTGCCAGCCGGTGAACTTGTGGATTTTTGTCGAGCATCGCGTTGAGCTTCTCGTCTCGACAACTCCGGTTTCGTTCTTCAGCTCATCGAAATTCAGGTCCAATGAGTTGGTGACATTGAACACTTCAGCTGATTCGAATTGATTCGAATCGAGATTGGATAATTTCCGAACCGCCTGCACCGCTTCATCCAACTCCAGAATATTGATGAATTGTTGATGGCTCGTTTC